>CM076581.1:206111006-206187012 GCA_034641835.2 Pinus albicaulis | reverse complement strand
AAGGCCATTAGAGCTTGAGGAGGAAGCTGTTGGGTGTGGAGCCTGATTATCTTGTTTACTTTGTATCACAAAATTGGACCCCTGTACCTTAAAAGGGGCGGCAACGCCGCCCGTAATTAATCGCTGCCGTGGTGGTTCCAGGGGGGGTGGCAGCGCTTTTCCGGGGCAGCGCCCTTGAAGCTAAAAACAGATGTAAAATTGCCTTGTAAAAGTATAGTAATTTCTAGTCAATCTGGGCCGTTCATTATGCAAATGATTTGACGGTAGAAGTTATGTTTAGATTAGGGTTTTTTTCCCTAGAAGGCAACCCCTCGTTTTTATGAGGGCATTGTATTGCGGCTGTGTATTGTATGTGTATTCTCAAAGTGAGAAACAGAGAGGGAGACTGTGAGAGAGAACAAATGATATTACAACGGATCTGTTGTAGGTTTTGTCTCTTCATTTTTGCTGGATAATAGAAAGGAAGGACTGGCTGTTCGGGGTGGACATAGCCCAAACTAGGTGAACCACATATATTTGTGTCTCTCTGGTTTTATGTGTTTTTTGTGTGCTTTTATTTTCCACATATTTTATGTGTTGCATTGCTCCATAATATACAATTTTCTAACAAATGGTATTAGAGCCGAAGGTATATTTGGCTGATAAACTCGCAGGAAAGAAGGGTTCCTGGTTCGAGTGGGAGCAATGGCGGAAGATGGTAAGTTTAGGGTCGAGAAATTTAAAGGCCAAAAATTTATGCTGTGGAAGATGCAGATGGAAGATTATCTGTATCAGAAAGATCTATACCTACCATTGAGCGGAAAAACAAAGAAGTCGACGGCCATGATAGACGCGGAATGGAACATTCTCGATAGAAAGGCACTCAGAACAGTACGGTTGTGTCTTGCGACATCAGTTGCCTTCAATATTTCAAAGGAAACAACAACAGAGGGTTTGATGCAGACGTTGGCGAAACTATATGAAAAACCATCGGCCTCAAACAAGGTATTTGTTATGAAACGACTATTTAATATGAAGATGTCGGAAGGTGGATCTGTTGCAGACCATTTAAATGAATTTAATACAGTTACTAGTCAGTTAAGTTCTGTAGGGGTAAACTTTGATGATGAAGTTAGAGCTCTGTTATTCTTATGCTCATTACCAGAAAGCTGGAATGGTTTGGTTATGGCCATTAGTAACTCTGTCTCCGGATCTAGTACTTTAAAGTTTGATGATGTTGTCGGTGCTATCCTTAGCGAGGAAATGCGACGGAAAAGCTCCGGTGAGACATCAGGTAATGCTTTGAGTGCAGAGTCTAGGGGAAGAAGAATGGAAAGAGGAAAGAGCTCGGGATATCGCAGTAAATCAAGGAAAGGCAAATCCAAGTCTAGATCGGGGATAGTGTGCTGGAATTGCGGAAAGAAAGGACACCTAAAGAAAGACTGTAGATCTCGGAAGGGAAAAGAAGGAGACACACAGCAAGAAAACAATCATGAATCAAATGTGACAGGTGATGTGTTACAAGATGCTTTGATTCTTTCTTTCGAAAATGTTACTGATTCTTGGGTTGTAGATTCGGGGGCTTCATTCCATGCCACACCTGATAAGAAATATTTTCATGACTATGTTCAAGGAGATTTTGGACAAGTTCGTTTGGGTGATGATAAACCCTGTAAAATTGTTGGAATGGGTAAAGTTCTTGTAAAACAACAGAATGGAAACCAGTGGCTACTAAAGGAGGTAAGGCATGTTCCAGATCTGAAGAAAAATCTGATTTCAACAGGGCAGTTAGGCAGTGAAGGTTGTGTGACAAATTTCACAGATAAAACTTGGAAGGTCACCAAAGGAGCGTTGGTAATAGCAAAAGGTGAAAAGGTTGGTACATTGTATTTATGCAATGGTATTTCTAACTTTGTTAATGCTTTAACTTCCAAAGGAGCAGATGCAGCATTATGGCATCATAGGCTCAGACACATGAGTGAGAAGGGAATGAAGATTCTTCACTTAAGAAATTTGTTGCCAGGATTGAAGAATGTTGATTTGGATTTCTGTGAGAATTGCATTTATGGAAAACAAAAGAGAGTCAGATTTCTCAGAGTTGGGAAAGAAAAGAAGAGCGAAAAATTGGAGCTTGTGCATACAGATGTATGGGGACCTGCTCAGGTATCATCTCTCGGTGGCTCTTGTTATTATGTTACTTTATTGATGATGCAACTAGAAAAACATGGATTTATTGTATTCAGAATAAATCTGATGTATTTGATACTTTCAAGAAATGGAAAGCTTTGGTTGAGATTGAAACAGGAAAGAAGTTGAAGTGTCTCAGATCAGACAATGGAGGTGAGTATTGCAGCAAAGAGTTTGATAGGTACTGTTCAGAGCATGGAATTCGTAGAGAGAAGACAGTTCCAAGAACACCACAAGAAAATGGTGTGTCAGAAAGGATGAACAAAACAATCATGGAGCGTGCAAGGTGCATGAGATTGCATGCGGGATTGCCTTTAAAATTTTGGGCAGATGCTGTAGATACTGCTGTTTATCTAATAAACAGAGGGCCTTCAAGTTCCTTGGATGGTGGTATTCCAGAGGAAGCATGGACAGGTAAAAAGGTAAACTACTATTTTTTAAAGCCTTTTGGTTGTGAGGCCTTTGTCCATATTAATAAAGAAAACAAAACAAAGCTTGAGGCAAAATCAAAGAAATGTACCTTTATTTGATATGGTGCTAATGATTTTGTTTATCGCTTATATGATTATGAAAATCACAAAATCATTAGGAGGAGAGATGTAATATTCAATGAAAATGTCTTGTATAAGAATCAGTTGTAGGAAAAGAAACGAGAAGAAAGCGAGAATATGCGGTTCTTGGTGGATATCGAAAAAGTAAAGGTGCCTGAAAATAATAATAATCAACAACCACGGCAGCAGCAACCACCACAACAACAACAGGCACCTCAAACACCTGAAAGTGGTGTTAGAAGATCTACTAGGATAAGTAGACCCCCTGAACGATACTCTCCTTCATTATATTATTTATTGCTGACTGATTATGGTGAACCTGAATGTTATGAAGAAGCAATGCAGGTTGAAAGTAGGAAGAAGTGAGAGCTAGCCATGGAAGAAGAGATGGACTCCTTAATGCATAACCAGACTTGGGACTTAGTCAAGTTGCCTGCAGGTAAAACTACATTGCAGAATAAATGGGTTTACAGGCTAAAGGAAGAAGATGGAGGAAAAAAGAGGTACAAAGCTAGACTTGTGGTGAAGGGGTTTGCACAAAAGAAAGGTATTGATTTTGATGAAATATTTTCTCCTGTTGTTAAGATGAATTCAATCAGAACTATCTTAAGTCTTGTAGCAGCGGAAGATTTACATCTTGAACAGTTAGATGCAAAGACAACATTTCTCCATGGAGATTTGGAGGAAGAGATATACATGCAGCAACCAGAAGGATATGAGGTAAAAGGGAAAGAAAAATTAGTGTGCAGGTTAAAGGAGAGCTTGTATGGCTTAAAATAGGCTCCAAGGCAGTGGTATCTAAAATTTTACAAGTTTATGTCTGAACAAGGTTATACTAGATTTCACTCTGATCATTGTGTTTATCTAAAAAGGAAAAATGATGGCAGCTATATTATATTGTTATTGTATGTAGATGACATGCTTGTTGCAAGGTCTAACATGCAGGAAATAAATGTGCTAAAAATAAAATTGGCAAATTCATTTGCAATGAAGGATCTGGGAGCTGCAAAACAAATCCTTGGTATGAGGATAACTAGAGACAAGAAAAATTTCAAATTAACACTGTCTCAGAATGAGTACATAGAAAAGGTGTTGAAAAGATTTAATATGTAGAATGAAAAACCAGTTAGTACACCTTTTGCTAGCCATTTCAAACTTAGTAAGGAGATGTGCCCAAAGACCCAAGAAGACATGGATTATATGTCTAAAGTTCCATATGCATCAGTAGTTGGAAGCTTAATGTATGCAATGGTATGCACAAGGCCTGATATTGCACATGCAGTGGGAGTTGTAAGCAGGTACATGAACAATCCAGGAAAAGAACATTGGATGGTAGTAAAATGGATTCTCGGATATTTGAGAGGTACCACAAATCAAGCATTATGCTTTGGTGGTTCAAACATTGCTCTACAGGGATATGTTGATGCAAATATGGCAGGTGACAGAGATAACAGGAGGATCACTACAGGATATGTATTTACTGTAGGTGGAACAACTATCAGTTGGGTTTCAAAAATCCAAAGTGTTGTTGCACTTTCAACAACAGAAGCAGAGTATGTTGCTGCTACAGAGGCTAGTAAAGAAATGATTTGGTTACAAAGGTTTATGGGTGAATTGGATAAGAAGCATGATATGGGCACGCTATAAAGTGATAGCCAAAGTGCTATTCATCTTGCAAATAACTCAACATTTCATTCCAGGACTAAACACATACATCTCAAGTACCATTTCATACGGTCAGTATTGGAAGATGGAGAGTTGAAGTTGGAAAAGATACACACTAGCCAGAATCCTGCAGATATGCTAACAAAAGTTGTAACCAGGGAGAAACTGAGAACATGCTCAGTTTCAATTGGTCTTCAAGGATGACGATGAAGATGAGAAACAACCAGGTCCAAAGAGGAGTCATTGTCCAGCAAATGAAGTAGTGGTGGAGTTGCTACAATCAGTCTCCATGTGGGAGATTGTTGGGTGTGGAGCTTGATTATTTTGTTTACTTTGTATCACAGCATTGGACCCCTGTACCTTAAAAGGGGCGGCAACGCCGCCCGTAATTAATCGCTGCCATGGGGGGTCCAGGGGGGGTGACAACGCTTTTCGGAGCCCTCGCCTGGCGGGGGTTTTCGGGGGCAGCGCCCCCAAAGCTAAAAAGATATGTAAAATTGCCTTATAAAAGTATAGTAATTTCTAGTCAATCTGGGCCGTTCATTAGGCAAATGATCTGATGGTAGAAGTTATGTTTAGATTAGGGTTTTTTTCCCTAGAAGGCAACCCCTCGTTTTTATGAGGGCATTGTATTGTGAGTACAATATATATTGTGTATTCTCGGAGCGAGAAACAGAGAGGGAGACTGTGAGAGAGAACAGAGGATATTACAACAGATCTGCTGTAGGTTTTGTCTCTTCATTTTTGCTGGATAATAGAAAGGAAGGACTGGCTGTTCGGGGTGGACATAGCCCAAACTGGGTGAACCACGTATATCTGTGTCTCTCTGGTTTTATGTTTTTTTTGTGTGCTTTTATTTTCCGCATATTTTATGTGTTGCATTACTCCATAATATACAATTTTCTAACAGAAGCTTGGCAATTTCAAAGTTTTTCTATTTTGGTCAAGAAAATGGCTAAAAGTACTGGAACTACTGGTTCTTAGTGTACCACAGGGGCATACTTTCCCAAGTGGAGCCACTGTTATCACCCAAAAATTTTCAAAACGTTATTGTGTCAACTCTGTTTTTGATCATGATTTCAAAATAGGTTTAGAAGTAATTTTAGGATTTGGTTAAGGGTAGGTTAGATTTTTACAAGTTCAAAGGTCATCATTAAGTTCAAATAAAGTATTTTAAAGGTTCATTCATTTTCAAATATCCATATTTTCCATTTGGGAGTCATTCCATAAGGTTTTGGGTAAAAAACTGTGCAATTAGCCAAGAATCCATGTTTTTGTAGCGCCGTTAGTTCAAAAAAGTTGATTTTCGCTACGAAAGCGCTAATAGTTTCGTAGCGCAAACTGGAAAAAATACACTACTGGCGCTACGAAAGCGCGGTTTCTTAAGTGTCTTGTCATTCGAGTTGAAATTTGTCAAAATCCGTTGGGAAATGATAGGTTAATGGTATGATGAGTCAGTTAGTGATGAGATTCAATGTCCTTACCCATCTTGCAGTCATCATTGTCATGATAGGGTATGAATGAGGCATCATTCAGTTATGAGATGACATTTCAAATTCAAAATTTTGCCTAATTTAGTCATTATCGTTTCATTTGCCTCCATACGAGTGTCTGAGCTCTGAAGTAGTCAAGCCAAACCTGTGGCTGTTCCATACAAAGGTTATCTTCATCCTAATCAAGCGAGGCCGTTTCATATAATCAAGCGAGGCAGATATATCCTAATCAAGCGACATTGTTCATATATTCAAGTGAACTT
Source organism: Pinus albicaulis (assembly GCA_034641835.2). NCBI lineage: Eukaryota > Viridiplantae > Streptophyta > Pinopsida > Pinales > Pinaceae > Pinus > Pinus albicaulis. The sequence continues at coordinate 206,180,874 of CM076581.1, read as the reverse complement.
GACAGGTTTTTCTGAGAAGCATGGAAGAGGAAAAGAAAGTCCACAGAGGGGGACATTGCTTAAGATATGAGCCTGAAAATATGAAGGCCATTATTGAAGACCCAATAGTGATGGAGGCATTCAACAGAGTAGGTTGTCTTCGGTTTTGTGAAAAACTGCAGGGTTGCCACACACAAGTTTATAAAGAATTTGCCTTGCACTTCAATGGAACAACTACCAAGGCTGGAATGCTAAATGTGCCAATTTCACTAGAGACTATTGTTTTTGTGACAGAGATACCAAGGGGCCAAGAAAATTGGTTTAAAGGTTTCAAATTTGATATGGAGCCATGCAAGGAATTCATGAAACCTGAGTATGCAGATATGGACCTCAATAATGCAATCCCTAGAGGCTGCATCAAAGACATTTATGAAAAGATGTTGCTCAACATCCAAAGATATTTTGCATGTGAAGGCAGGTATCATAAGAAATACACATATCATTTCAAGCTGCTTCTGCATTTCACAGGTAAAATTTCACTTGATTTTTCATTTCACCTGCATAGGATTCTTGCTAAAATGGCTGATAAAGTACAAGCCAAATCTGAAGGTTGTGAAACATCTTTGTTTCATCATGGTTTGATGAAGTTGTTGATTTTGAATGAGATTTAGAAGATAGGAAGGGATTGGTCATCCTTTTTGTTTATGAATGGTTTTGAGCTAGAAACCCTAACCCCAGCTAGAAACCCTAAAACTAAAGGAACTCCTTCACCACCAGTAGCAGAGTCTAGTCAGCCCGTGGTTGCAAAACCAAAGGAATTTGCAAAACTGAAACCAAGGAATAAAGTTGAGAAAAGGATAGAGCAGACACAAGTGCTTATTTCACTAACTCCATCACCTGCAAAACAGAGGTCAAAGAGTGTCAAAGAGGAAAAACAGAAAAAGGATGTGTGGTTTTTCTGAAGATATTTTGACTCCATAAGCCCAATGTGCAACTGCTGATGTGATTTGCAACAAATATCTATCATTTATCTGCTTATTACCCCACATAGAGTTAGCCATATATATTTCTATCAAAAATCATTAACCCTTGAGAGAACCCTCTTAGGTTGAGGAGGCTAAGCCTCAATCAAAATATTGGTTTGAAATAGTTACACTGAAGTTGTCTGATCAACAACCAATCAGGTACGATTTTGGTGATAATAGGCACAAATTTTTGCAGCTTATAGGCTGAAAATCCACACCCATAGACCCCGATCTCTGTATAATTATGGTATAAATACTAGTCACCTATCTTTACCTGATCACTTAGATGAAAATTTTTCTGAAAATATGCCCCTATCCTAGGCTCCAACTCATTGTTTAGGAGGCAAACCACTATATACAAGAACTTGTCAACATATTCTATGAAGGAAAATTCTGTGGAGTTACTTCTCACCAAGGATGTCTAATGTATTACTTATTGAGCTTCACCCTGCTCATCCATTTAGTTAGAGTGAAAGGAAACCTGTTTGCTTGATATTATATGAACAAATACACTAACACTGCAGAATACTTGAAAGCTCCCTCTGTAGAAAACTTACTAAACTGATCATGCATTGCATCTGCAATAAATTGACTGTAATTAAAAATGATAGGCTTCTCTTTAGTGGAAAAAATTCAGAGGAAGCCAACAATGGCTTCATCAACCCATTGGTCTGAGTGGTAACAAAGGATATATGAAATAATGGTAATAATTTTCTTGGTTACTTCTGGAAACATGAAATAGGCCGATGGAGGTTTTGTTTTTGGTAGTTGGGCATCTTCAGAGAGAAAGATCTCAAATATATTAGCTCTGTGTGGGAAGGCCAGGTTTTTATACATCTCTATGAGAAAATATACAGATAATGACTTGAAGAACTCTATATTATTTGTTTGCAACATATGTGAAATAGATTCAACTGTAATTGTGAGGATAACTTCACCATTAGGGCTTACTATTGTTCTCTGGGATGGCCCATAACTTCTTTGACATCATGAGACGAGTTTAGGAAATTGATAAGTTTGGGGAAACATGAACTGTGGCAGGGAAGAATCCCATATGCCCAATTCATCTTGTTGGTCTAAGGATTTTTGTTTTAACCAAATATGAAGTTCGAACAAGTCGAATTCACAGTTGGTATCTACAAAATTGTACTGAAGGTCAACAAGGGGCAAGTTGTCCAGGTCGATAGGAGGGGGAGACATCAGGTTTTATTCGACCTTATTACCTTTTTTCTTGGAGGATTTTCCTTTTGGGGCCATAATCAAACAATATATCAGAAGGAGGGATGAAAACAAAATTGAATTACCTGGATCTAGGGGTTATCTGATAGGTACAAAAGTGGGGAAAATGACTGAATTATGGAGAAAATGGGGGTAGAATCTCGAATTACTACAACAGAGCGAATTGCTGGTTCCTGTAATAACTTGAAAACATGTGAAATAAGCTAGTAATGGAAAAAAACAACAAGGAAACAATATTTTACAATTCATTTGTATTAATAGATAAATTTGATTAATTTTCCATTGTAATTTTACCATTAGAAGGGGGGCGGTTTTATTGTGTGGGAGCGTGAGGCATTTATGGTTGTAATGGGTTGTTGAAAGGGCCGGGGAGTGCCATGTGGTGGTATTTAATTGGGAGTGAGTCGGATATGTTGAGGGAAAATCGAATAGAAGGGGAATGTGTGGGAGTGGGGGTATTTGTTGGATGGGAAGGAGGTCAACCAAGAAGACTTTTCGGTGGGGGGGGGGGGGGGGACACGGCAGAGAGAACCACGTTAGGCACAGGTTTGCCAATTTCGGAAGCCACAACCCCACCGCCGTGGCTCGGTGACTCGGGGTGAGGTACTTCCTTGTTGATGCGGAAGTGGGGGAAATCTCGTATTCATTTGTGTTTAATTTTGCATTATATTTCATGATCCTTGCCTTTATTACATGTGCTTAAGAGAAACATTAAGCATAAATTATGCTAATTAACACTAAAATGACTTTAAACCCTAGTTTAACTTTAAAAGACACCTATTTACCTATTCATGATGCATTTGGAGTGGCAGAGCATTTTTGTCAATTTTTTCTATCTGTTAATCATGATTAGATGACGTGATTTAAATTATTCACTAATCCTAATCTATTTTAATTTTAGTCTAATGATGATTAAACAATGTGATTAGGCTATCTAATCTACCTATCATGTTTGGAATGTGGCATTTTAGCTAGCAACACATATATTAAAAAATTCTAGCTATAAACTAATGCATTTTATTTCTTGCTCCCTCCTACACATTTACACATTCTTTTTGGGGTTTCTTGATCTTTTTTTTTTTCTTCTTTCATTTTATTATATTTTTCTCTTTTTCTCATATACATTATATATACCCTCTTTTAATTTCTTTATATATATATATATATATATAGTTTTGTAAATCATTTTAGGAATACAATATTATTTACAATTTGATTAGATGAAAGAGAATAACTAAACATCAATGGAACCTATGAATCATAGGACCCTAAAAATGGTTCCAACTAGAGATGACATCATCTTGGTGAGGTGTCAAGAACATCATAGATCAGTAGCCTTGATCCATTGGGCCAGTTTGTGAAATCTTCTAGTTGAACTGTCACAGCAATGGATTATTCATATCTAGGGAAATACATCACCAGAAGCTTAGGGCCTTCCCTATGGACTTCAACCCGTAGTTAAAATCACTTTCACTCTCGCCATATAAAAAAAATGATATAGTACAACATGAATGAATTGCTCTAATTGGGCAGGAAATAATGCTTTAACTGTCTTCCATTTACAGGTCGACCTGGAAGCTCACCTCCATTCAGATTTGTTAACAGAAATGCATTGTGACCCTTGAAGGCTTCAATCCTGAAAGGCCCTTCCCATAAGTTGTCAAATTTACCACGCTTTCCCTTATCCTGATTTATGGAATCCCATTTCAAAACAATATCATTGATTTGAAAGTCATCTTCTTTAGTCCTTATATCATAAATCATTTTGATATTTTCTTGAATAACTTGAGTTTTATGATAGACTTCCTCCCTTGATTGTTGTAACCGAATAGTCTGGTTTATTCTTCTCTGCATGTCATTGGTCTCCAATTGTGTTTCCTACAAAATTTTGAGCATTAGAATTCCAAAGAAGTTGGGAAAGCTAAATCTGCTCCATACACTATTTGAAATGGTGACATTCCAATGGACTTCTTGGTAGTAACTCGGTCAACCCATAGTGCATTGATTAATTTTTTGTGCCATGACTTCTTATTCTCTTGTAGTAACTTTTTGATAATATTCACCAAACTCTTGTTAGAGGAGTTAGCTAACCCATTATCGTGAGGGTAATAAGTAGAAGAGTGACCCAATTTTATCTGATATTTGTTACAAAAATATATCATTTTCTTGGACTTGAAAGCAACAACATCCTTAGTTATAATTTTATGGGGGAAGTGTTGGGGCCCTTGTTTTGAAATCAAATAGTTTTGAGTTGCAGAGAGTACGTGGCGGGACACAATCACGGTAGGCAGGGAGCTGTCAAGGTTGCGAAGGAAGGAAGAACAGGTGGCAGGGCTGTTGCGGGAGTAAGCACAGATGGTAGGAGAATGTGGCAAGAGACAAGCAGTAGAACTCCCGATGAACAGAGAGAAGTAGAAGACAGTCGAGCGAGAAGAAAGGAAGAACTGTCAGTTGCGCTGGCAGCACAAAAAATAGGTAGCTGGCTGAGCAAAGAAGGGGGTTGGCACAGGAGGAATGAGAGAACAAGAGCCGTAGGAGAGCTCCGTTCATGTTGTTCCGTTCTCTATCTCTCTGTATCTCTGTGATCCAGTCCACTGGATATGACTTTTTTGTAATATTTTCGGTTGAAGCTCATGTTAAGGAGCATTGTAAGGGTCTGTTGCTGATAAGCGAATTATAATATGATCAGAGATTGAATTTCCCAATATATGTTGTAATCCAGTTTGATTGATATGGTAGTATTTTAAAATTTTTATGGATTGTCTTTCTGAATGCACTTTTGAAGAATATCATCCAGTTAGTGTTGCGTTTTCTTAAGCTATGAGATAGTTCTGGTTCGTATATTTATTTAATCCGCTATATTGATATCAATCTTCTCCCAACCTTAGTAAGGTCATGGCACGCCTCGAGTGAGACTCTCTGTTCCTCGGAGCACGGTGAAAATGCCGGCGTGGTGTTAGAATACAACAGAAATCCCTGTTGGCCTCTAAGATGAACCTGGGTCTTGCTTAAGAGACCTTTTTCCTCGCCAACAAATGGTTCCGTTGCTTGGACCCGAAATTTCATTGGGAGCTAGATCATGGTATCTCGAATATTTTAAAGAGAAATACGAATTTGGTGGGATAACCACTTAGATTAGTTCATCACTCAGCAAGCCGAGCTGAGACAAGAGAGGGAGAAAACGGTCAAAGATCTGGTTCTATTTTCTAAATCCGCTAGCAAAGTTTATGAGATATGTTGGGGAAAGTTCCCAGAAGAACTCTACAACTGGTTGCGAAGGCTCTAGACCAAAGTCACCAAAATAAAGTCACGGAAGGTCTGCCACAAGTGGGTGCATGGAGATCTGGTGGCCCTTCGTCGGTTAAATACCGAGTTTACCCGAGCTGTAGATTATTGGGTGGAATCTACCTTGGACGAATACATAGTGGAGTTTGCAGCGGAGTGCTGCTAGTCCTTTTCGAGAGCAGAGGATATATTGAGATCAAGGTTACGGGGGAAACTCCTGAAGGAGATTCTGTTGTGGATTAAAGCCTTGATGGTAGATGAAGGAGTAATGGGGTTCCAAAAATCTGAGATGGAAGCGTAAAACTCTGGTGCTGGGGGAAGGGATTGGGGAAGAGATGCTACAAGAACAATGAAAAAAGGGGAGTAGGAGTATGGATGTCGAGACCTCTAATAGGCTAAGGGAGCGACGAGCACATTGGAGGGCACATATTGCTGAGAGGTGGCGAGAAAGGGTAATAAAGGAGTTGAAGAGATAGGAAAGTAGTCGAAAGGAAAAAGAGGAGGCACCTCATATGACGAAGGAAATGGAAAGTTAGGTGGGTCCCCAGGATATAGAAGGGACCGCTAAAGAAGTTCGGAAGGTGTGTAGGAACCTAGCCTAGAAGGAGAAAGGAAAGAAGTCTAGCGGAGAAGATGCATACGCGCGCCCCGAGGAGATGTCCGATGTGGAGTTGCATGTTGCAATGGAGCAACTATTTCAAGAAAGGCTGACGTTCATATCTCAAGGTACTCCTATTCCCCAAAGTTCAAGTAGCTCTAGTCCCAACCTTCCCCTGGTGCTTTACTAACCACTAAGTGAAATTTTTGTTAAGTTGCATGAATTAAGTAAGTTGCACAGTATTCAGTCTCTAGTAGTAATACACACTGGTAGTAGAATTTCTAGTGGTACCATCTCACAACCAGGAACCAACGGCTTCATTTTAGTAATGCCTACTCAAGTGAACATGGCGAGATCACTTACACGGTACCCAGAGTTCTTTGGGAGGGGTAACGATGGTGTCGAACAACACTGGTACCTCTGCGAGGCCATATGGAGGGCACGACAGACACCAGATCTGGGGAAGTTGATAGAATATCAAACCACCTTTAGGGAGAGAGCTCTATGCCGGTTTATGAAGTGGTCTGAAGCTCATCAGAATCCAGGGATGGCAGATGTGAAGAGGGACTTCATTAAGGAGTTCAAACTGCTCCAAATAGACCAGTAGGGTCTGTTAGAAATGTGGGAATCGAGCAGCGGGAAGGAGAGACTGCTTGGGATTTGATGCAGAGATTCAAGGATGCGAATGGAAAACTCAACTATCCAATTGATCCAAACCATCAGAGGGATTGGTTCATCAAATCTCTACTACCCTTGACCAGAACTCCATCAACTCAACAGAGGATCGGAACATTGCAAGACACATTGGAGCAAGCAATGAAGATAGAAGCTATGGTGGGTTACTCGCAAGAGTTTAAGGGAGGAGCAGCAGTATAGGACCCCTCTATAATGGGGTTGCAACATCAAATAATGAGATTGACAGAGAAAATCAAGCAAATTCAACCAATGCAGCCAGCAAGACTGAGTGTATGGTGCACACACTGTCTAATGGAAGGACATGGGGTAACCGAATTCCCTCGGTTGCGGGGTCAGAATGGGGGGATATCGACCGCAGGGGCACATGGGGCTCCACCAATGGGAGGAGTGGTGCAGATAAACACCCAGGGAATATATCCATCACACCAACAATACACGGGGTTCCCTGCCCAACAAAATCCAACCACTACTGAATATTGTGAAATATGCAAGAACATGGGTCATCCACCTCGCCTATGCCCTATTTTGCAAAAGTATTCCACTGTTCCGAATAACACATACTGTGAATTCTGTGCTTCAACAACACATAGCACAGAGCAATGTAGAGCTCTGGACGCATTGGCGGAATGATTGGACCGGCCTTCATACCGGGTGAATGAGACCCCCCGAGGAAGAGGAGGAGGCATGAGAGGAGGCCGAGTAGGGGGTAGAGGTCCAGTAAGATATTACAACTGTGACCAAGAGGGAAAATTAGTGAGGGAATTTCCACTTTCTAGAAGACCCTGGTGTTCCCAGTGAGGGGTTAAAATGTACGCAACTGAAGATTGCCCTGAGCTCAATTAAATATGGGAGGAAAGAACTAGACAAAGAGGAACAAATCTAGTAAATGAAAAACCTAGGATAATGGAGACTTAGACAATGCAGAACGTGGCAATAGTGACACTAGGAGGCAAGAGAACGGGGGAAGATGCACGTACAGTGGACCCGATAAAATTGATCAGGCCAGCACCCCCAAAACTGTTGTTCAAACTAGAAAGACAGAAGCAATTTTTCCAAGAGGTAGTAGAGACATTTTCCCAACTGGGAGGAAACAAAGGTATTGAGTTACAACAAACATAGGAAAACAACGAAATCCAAACCGATTCATTTGCTATCATTCATTAATGGTTCCATCTATTCTTGAAGATTGTTAACACCGCACTAATGTTAGAGCAGCTAAAGCAGAACTTAGAAGGAATGGTGCAGAAGAACACATGATCAAGAGAATCATCTGATGCAACCCAGAAGTATGTACAAAGGGTGAAAAGAAATAAAAGAAGAACAAGAAAAGAGTTTCGAGTAAACACCCAACTTTTCGGTTACCAAATTAAAGACACCATGCTTGATTTGGGATCATATGTCAATATTTTACCAAGAAAAACCTGGGAAGCATTAGGAAAGCCAAGGTTAACCTACTGACCAATCTAACTTAGGATGGAAAACCAGTACTGCATTGTGCCCATAGGCAGACTGGAGGAAGTTGAGGTTGATATTGCGGGAGTAAAAATATATACGGACTTTGAGGTCATCGACATCATGGGTGATAAATATCCTTATCTTGCATTTTTGGGAATTGACTGGGCCTTTGAAAAGTATGCAATAATAGATCTAAAGAAGGCACTGATGATATTTGAGGATGGGGAGGTCAGATTCACTAAGCCACTCGACCCATATCAAGGTCCAAGGTACACATAAACTGTAGACAACAGAGAATATGCTCAACTGATGGACCATCTTTATCGAATGACCACAGGGAAAAGGGAGGATTACATCAACCCAATAGCAGGCAACTCTGTAAGCTAGAGAAGTATCCAAAGTTCAAAATTAGGCTCAGAGTTAGCTTGGGATGATTGGAAGCAAGGAGGGTATGATACCAATACAAGGAGATGCGCCAACATCTGAAGAATCAATTGAATCGGGACTGAGGTAAGGGATTACACAAATTTATCCAATATGAATGATGTAGATATTTTCATAACAAAAATAGAAGATAGGGTACCAGAAGGGCACATGGTACCACTCATGGACACAACGTTACAGTCCACATCAGAAAGATGGTGGAGTAACCACCGCAACTCATTGTCTCAATGGGACAGAGTTGCGAAAGCATTGAAAGCGAGATTTAAGGAAGAGGAAGGACCTTGGATAAAAGAGAAATACCAAAGGGACACAAACCCTGTAAACCACCTAAAGGGATGTGAGGATCAATGGAGAGCTGCAGGATATCTAGAAGATCTATGGTTACACAGATTTATCCACTCTCTAGATTTGATTCCATAGGCCTGGTACCTGACAGAAGAAAAGAAAAGGGGGACCAGCACATGACGAGAAGTTGCAGATAACTTCACACAATGCTTCTTGTTCGAAGGAAAACTAGAATTGGTCACACAAGCTTTGCAAGCTATAAAGAAGGTACTATTCTTCCCAGAAAGTATAAAGGAGGATGAGCAGCCGATTCCGAACCTCGGCATTAGACAAAAGGTAGCGTGCCAAAAGATAAACAACGAAATGGATGATGATAACCTAGAAGATCTTAGGCATTTGTATTTTGAAGAATTGGAGGGGAGAGGGAAATTAAAGAAGAACCAATGATAGAAGGGATTCACTTGCTACCTTTAAAAATTAAGAAATTAAATATTGGAACAGAAGATAAGCCAAAACTAGCGACAATTGGAGATTATTGGGATGAATAGACAACTAGGGAGATATACAGTCTGCTGCAGGAATATGAGGACTTGTTCCCTTTATCAGTAGCAGATCTAAAGGGAATAAAAGGGGATATGGGGGAGATGCAGATAATATTGAACCCTGACGCAAGGCCTGTGAAACATAGACCATATCGTCTGAATCCAAGAGTGAAGGAAAAAGTTAAAGCAGAGATCAACAAGATGTTAAAGGCAAGATTAATATTCCTAATAGAGGAAGCAGAATGGGTAAGTCCCATAGTTATACAGAGAAAAAAGGAGAAGTCTGAGATCCGAGTCTGTGTCGATTACAGGAGCCTAAATAATGCCTATATCCATGACCCATTTCCCACTTCGTTTAGTGATGAGGTCCTAGACAATGTTGCGGGAAATGAGGCGTATTCGTTCACTGATGGATTCTCAGGATACCATAAGGTACAAATAGCATAGGAAGATAAGAAAAAGACAATATTCACCACTGAATGGGGCTCTTTGCATATAATGTGATGCCATTCGTCTTGAAAAATGCACCTGCAGTTTTTTCTCGTATCGTGATAGCTGCTTTCCGGGAGTATATCCACAAGTTCTTAGAAGTCTACATGGATGACTGGACAATCTACAACCTATTAAAATACCATGCAACGTTATTGAGAATAATGTTTGATAGGTGTAGGCAACTTTAGATCTCATTGAACCTAAAGAAGTGTATCTCTATAGTACCGTTTGGAACACTCTTAGGACACGTGGTATGTACCCAGGGAGTCTATGTGGACCCAACCAAGGTAGCAGTGATAGTCAACATGGAGGCACAAGAAACAGTAAAACAACTTAGATCACTACTGGGCCACACAAGTTACTACTGGTGATTTATCCGCAACTATGCAAAGATAACAACCCCTTTAGAGAAGCTGTTGCGAAAGTCTGAGCAATTTCAATGGACAGAGAATTGCAGAACAACCCTGGATACCCTGAAGGAAAAACTCGCAAGTGCGCCAATATTAGTTCACCCAAATTTAGACAAACAATTTCATGTGCACATCGATGCTTCCAGCATTGCACTTGGAGCAGTCTTGGTGCAACCAGGGGACACTTCAGTTGACCACCCAATATATTTTGCAAGTAGGAAATTGTCCACAGCGGAACGAAACTACACCACAACAGAGCGGGAGGCATTGGCAATGGTGTATTCCCTTCAGAAGTTCCGCCACTACCTGTTGGGAGGTACGTTTAAATTTTTCACAGACCACTCAACTTTGAAATATTTGGTAAAAAAACCAGTATTAGAAGGAAGAATATGAAGATGGCTCCTACTCTTCCAGGAGTTTACATTCGAGGTGATCGTAAAGCCCGAAAGATTGAACGTAGGACCTGATCACCTGTCTCGACTAGAGAATGGAGAAAATGGAGGATCTCTAGATGATCAGTTATCGGACGCTGATATTTTCAGAGTAGAAGCCATCCTAGAATATTTAGACCAAATAGCAACCTATCTAATGACAGGGCAGTGTCCACAAGAATATACATCAGTCCAAAAAAACACCTGGTAGTTCGTGCTGCAGAATACCAACTCATAGCAGGACATCTATATAAGATGGGACTGGACCATATTCTTCGGAGATGTGCCATGGACCATGAAAGGGAAGCTGTACTATGGGAATGCCATAGTGGGGTTGCAGGAGGACACGTGGGAGCAAAACCCACAACAAGGAAGGTACTACAAGCAGGATTGTGGTGGCCGACGGTACATATGGAAAACAAAGCATTTTTTAAGAAATGTGATATATGTCAGCGGATGGGATGGCCATCCCACAGAGATGAACTTCCACTTCATCTAATAAAAGTACTGCAGCCATTTGAAAAATGGGCAGTCGATTTTGTAGGACCAATCACACCAGTTGCAAGACGCTCGTAGGCAAGGTACATAATAACGATGACAGACTACTTGACAAGGTGGGCAGAAGAAATTCCAGTAAAAAATTGCACGGCAGAGACTGCTGCCAGGTTTATCTTTGGAAACATAATCAGCCGATTCGGTTGTCTAAAGAGCTTGACCAACGACCAAGGTACACACTTCATCAATGACACCATTAAATCCCTGCTCAAAAGCTTCATGATACAACATCATAAAAGCAATCCTTATCACCCGCAAGCCAACGATACAGTAGAAGCATTCAACAAAATACTGGAGAAGGGCCTAACAAAAATATACAATGCACAACAGGATGACTGGGATGAGCGAATACCAGCAACTTTATGGGCATTCCGAACAATGGTAAAGCAACTGAATAACCAAACACCATTCCAGCTAGTATATGGGAGAGAAGCAGTAGTCCCAACAGAATTCATCATACCCAGCCTCCTAGTCGCAACGTCACTCCAACTATCAGAGGAGGACTCGCTAAAGGAACAACTGCAAGAATTACAAGGCCTTGAAGAAGAACGATTTTTGGCAGAATTTCAGCAAATGGTATAGAAGGATAGACAAAAATCTTGGCATGACCTACACATAAAGTGCAAGACTTTTTAGGTCGGGGGAAAAGTTCTACTCTACGATAGTAAGTACCAGAAGTTCCCAGGGAAACTAAAGATGCATTGGTTAGGGCCATTCTACATGATAGAAATCAGAGAATCAGGTGCAGTTCAGTTGGCACAATTGGATGGCCAAGTTCTACAAGGATGGGTGAATGGCGCATGCTTGAAGCCCTACCAAGAGTAAGTCACTCATTTCCAATTCCAATAAATCTCGAAATTGAGAGGAGTCAGTAGGGTAGAATAGTATCCATAACTCTCTCGCACCTGAGACGAGCATAGATAGGATTCCACTTTACCAAAACCAAAAATAATAATAAATAAATACAGTTGCGTTGCGGGGACCGCAACGTAACCAATTGTGGTCGGGGAAGGGTAGTGTCCAACGTGTCATCCACATCAGATAGAAAAGCGTGTTGAACATCAGCCCATCATCATTACGCGTAGTACCAGTGTCAGTCCGTAGGATTACCAAGATTTGGAAATAATTGCCATAATTAGCATCACCCATACCGTAATAAATTTTCCATAATAAGGCATAACTAGCAACCATCGCATCTGCTCAAATCCTGAAGCCACAGTCAGCATTTTCAGAACCCACCTCAGCCAGTAACTAATCACATGATTGTAGCCATGGATGAGGCCAGGGAGAAATTGCTTAGTTAAGGGGTCTCATCAACCTCACCCGTGCCGGTTAATTACATAACCCGCATGAAAATAAGTGCGAGAATGCCGAAAAAATCTGAGATAGAACCAAAAACATCCAAGGGAGCAAGAGAAGCAAAGACAAAAGAGGAGCAGAGAAGGCATGCAAAGGAAGGAATTCAGAGGAAAAGAGAAGGAGTTGGTCTACAGGTGTATCAGAGAGGAGCCAAAATGACAAGAGAAACACCAGCAGCCGTAGAACAAGAGATCGATAACAGAGTGCAAAAGATGGAACCATTAGTGGGGAAATAAGACAATGCCTCACTGATCAACACCGACCTCACAGACTCTTTAGAGTTTCCAGCAAGAGACAAGTATATATGGAGAATTATGCCACCGAAGTAGGGTAGCAAGTAGCAAGAGTCCGACCAGAGTTCCGGGGCATTCAACAGTCTACTATACTGAACTTAAGAGATCTCCTGGTGTTTGGTGTTATAGGCGCTGCAATGCAGTGCACCAAGTTCTTGTTGAGCCAAAGTCATAATGGTTCACTATGGCTAGGGAAAGAAATCTCGATTCATGCGGAGGATATCCACAGGCTAACTGGACTGTCAATGGAAGGGAGGGATGTTTCATCAGCATTCCAGACTGTATCCAAAAGGGTGAAGAAGACCGGAGATAATGACTACTACACCAAGTACGACACTAAGAGGGGGAGGAAAGGAGCCAAAATCAACTTGATCAACAAACCAGAGGTTAGGTTCGCCTGTTACCTAATTGCAAGTAAAATGATGAGGCACTATACAAAAGGAGAATGCACACTAGATACGATTTCGGTTGCGGAGCATTGTGTTCAGGGGGCACAACTGAACTGGTTCTCATTTTTGATGAACGAGTTGTTCGAGGCTTGCGAGGAAAACTACAAGAGGGCAACCGGATTCATCTATGGATATCTAATTATGTTGAGATTGCAACAAGATGATGAGCTTAGTGGAAAGGAGTCGCCTTCACTAAGTGGGCCCGCAGGGTATTTTTGGCGCAAAGTCTATTTTTAGACTATGTCTATTTTTAGACATATGGATCATGTTCTATGAGTTGCAGGATGCTATTTATGGATGGTTGGTCAAGTTGAAAAAAATAGATGGACTTCTATTTTTAGACATATTGGGCGGAATCTATTTTTAGATTGCCAGTCTAAAAATAGATATGTCGAATATTATTGGCTCTTAATAATATTTGGACTCTAAACATCATCTTATCCTCTTGGAGCACTTCAGTTTGATGCCTGGATGTGGCACATGCAGCTGACAGAAGGAATTACGCTATTCCTAGGGTTTAGTGGAGCTATTGCATGGTTGACTTCAATTAGAACTCATGTGACAGAGTTTGGTGGAGTTGATGAGACAGTTAATGGAGTTGTGTTCAGTTTAACTTAGTTGAGCTAGTTGTATGTAGTCTAACTGATTGATACAATTAGTGAGAGTGGTGTGAATTAATTATTAATTAATTCACTAATTATTAAGTCATAAATCAACTAAAGAATACATCAGTTAACTGCAGTGCATGGACAGTTTCAGTGAAGACCAGTGAAGAGGTAGGTGAAAGAGAAAGTGTGACTATCAGTTGTGACTATACTAGTGCATGAGATTTGCACACACATTGATGGAGAAGCCAATGAGGATTGCGCAGTACATACCAGTGGGATTTGAACTTGGATCTGGGAATTATCCATATTGGATTGCGCAGTAGTGTGTAACAATTGGAGATTGTACTGAGAGCTTGTGAGGAGTTTGTACAATGATTGTTACATGATCTCTATCATTATAATATACAGATAGTTTGGGGTTTTCAACTTTAAGCTTTCCCATAAATACTGTGTTTATATGTGTGATTGTTTATGGTTTTAATGTGCGCATGCGATTGTTTATATTTCCGCAAATTGATGATCAATAGTAGAAGAGGTTATGTATTATGCATGAAGCTCAAATAGTGTGTGATCAGGATAATCTCGGTGAATAATTTAACAGTTATTCAAATTTCTACATGGTATCAAAGCGATATTGATCATTGGAGCAATTGCAAAACATTGAAGCGGTTGAGTTTTGTGCTGGTGGAATTCGAATTTGCAGCAGTGTTTTCTTAGTGTCGAAGTTGAGATGTCTTTCAACGGATTGCGATTGGAGTATGCCCTTGAGGGCAGCTCGAATTATATTGCATGGAAGGACAGGATGGAGGCGGTGCTAGATGACAATGAGTTGAAGGAGTTCATAGATGCAGAAATTCCAAAGCCTACTTCTACTGATGCTGCCATACTTGACGCATGGCAAAAGAAGACAGCAAAGTGTCGAAGGATTATGTTGGAGGGCGTGAAGGATCACATAGTGTCCAGCCTTCATGGTAAGGCTTGTCCATTCTTGATGTGGAAAGCCTTGACAGATTTATTCCAAAGCAAGAGCGACCAGAGGAAGTTGGCACTCAAGGATAAACTCAGAAACATAAAGATGGAGAAAGGCGACGGTATGCCCAAGTACCTCACGAAGTTCATCCAATGCAGGGATGAGCTGGGAAGTGTGGGGGTGACTGTTGATGATGAGGAATTGGTGAGCTTGGCTCTCCTAGGGCTTCCGAAGGGTTGGCACTCGTAGGGACTACGTAGTGGTAGCTACGTGGGTCGAGGATGGGGCGGCTTTGGACCAACAATTGCCAAGAGGAGATAAGGCGGAGTACCGGGGACGGATACTGTCGAGGCTCATTGAAAGACTCACTTCCGGCACAAACGAAAGAAGAAACAAAAGCTTCTCCAATCGTGCGAGAGCCAAGAAGCGAGGACATGTCCAAGGTGAAGTGCTTTCTTTGTCACCAGCACGGACATGCCCTAATTGTCCACGAAGAAAGAAAACGTGGCGTGTGGCGGGAGCAAGGCTAGAGAAATCGCTTAGCCTCGCAGTTGAGCAGACACCTGCTGATCACATGCTTTGTCTCAAGTGTGATGGGTTCGGTGTGGTTTCTGGATAGTGGTGCGTCTTTTCACATGATAGGAGATCGAGATTTGTTTACTGATCTGGATGAGAAAGATCTTGGAGTGCACATCGAGATGGGCGATGATGGTAGATACAGTGCGACCAGTATCGGTACCATTTCCTTTGAGAGGGAGTCTGGTAAACCCTTCGTATTGAAGGAAGTGATGCATGTTCTAGGATTGAAGAAGAATATTATCTCTGTGGCGATGTTAGAAGACAAGGGATATGATGTTGTCTTTAGCGAGGGAAAGGCTTTCCTGCGCAGTAAGGCAACTGGTGAGACCCAGAGGATAGGGGTTCGAGTTAAGAACCTTTATCAATTACAGGTAGATGGCTGCGCAGCAATGGCAGGCAAGGCAGAAGGAGTGGTGAGCTGGGATGATGGCGAGTTGTGGCACCGGAGATTGGGCCACCTTCACCATGGAGCTTTGAAGATACTGCAGCAGATTTCTACTGGGCTTCCTAAAGGCACTCTTGCGTAGTCAGATCAGTGCAAGGGGTGTACCTTGGGAATATTTGTGAAAGCCACCTTTCACGAGAAGGATAGTCATGCCACGACGATCCTTGAGAGAATTCACACAGATGTGTGTGGACCTTTCTCAGCAGCTTCGACAGCAAAGCACAGGTATTATGTGATATTTGTTGATGATTTTTCTCGTAAGTGTTGGATCTTCTTCATGCAGAAGAAGAGTGAGACATACTCTAAGTTCTGTGAGTTTAAGGCACTAGTGGAGAAAGAATCAGGGAAGCAGGTGAAGGTTCTTAGGAGCGATAATGGTGGTCAATTCATCTCTGGCGAATTCAAATACTTTTGTAGCATAGAAGGAATTTGAAGAGAGCTCATAGCGCCTCGTAACTTGTAAACGGAAGCAGGGTTGCGGGTAGGAAGAATAAGACGATGATGGGGTGCATAGGCGATGTTCATGATTGGAATGACTATCTTTGCTTGTGGGCGGAGGCATGCAATGGGTATATGTGCGAACGGGGTTGTCTGTCACGGGGATGTTGGCATGAGTACACCCGAGGAGGCGTTTTCTGGTAAGAAGCCTGATATTTCCCATTTGAGGATTTTTGGTTCACCTGTTTACATTCATGTGATGAAGGATGCCAGGAAGAAGCTGGAGCCGACCACAAAGGTTGGGATATTTGTGGGGTACACTGATACGCCCCACAAATATCGTGTGTATTTTCCAGACAGTCGCAAGACTGTTGTGCGACGGGATATCAAATTTCATGAGGAGAAAGCCATGAAGTGTTCGCTTGAGAGGGAGCCACATTTGCATGCAGATGAGGAGCTATTAGTTGCTAAGGATGAGTCTCAGGATGTGGATCAGGCAAAAGATGAGGTTCATGGAGTGGAAGAGACCACTCAAGTAGCACCAACCATCAGAGGGAGGAAGCGCACTACGGGCTGACGGCGGCTCGAATGCGAGAGAAAGGTTATGCAGGCTTTTTTTGTACTATAGCAGACGAGGGGGCAGGTCACACAGTGGTCTGCTGGATGCATGGCTCTTGTGAGTCAATGTGTTGTGACGGAGCCATCCTCTTTTGAGGAAGCTGTGGAGGAACCCGCATGGGTTGATGCCATGATCGAAGAATATGATTCGATCATCAGGAACAGTGCATGGGAGATTGTCCCAAGACCGGTTGGGAAATCAGTTGTAGGTTCGCGATGGATCTACAAGGTGAAGCAGGCGGCTGGCGGGAGTGTGGAGAAGTACAAGGCGAGATTTGTCGCCCGTGGCTTCTCACAGATCGAGGGGATTGACTATGAGGAGACTTTTGCACCTGTCGCAAGGTACTCTTCCATACGGACGATCCTTGCTCTCTCAGCGCAGATGGGGTGGCACATTCATCGGATGGAGTGAAGACTGCGTTCCTCAACAGAGTCATTGAGGAGGAGGTGTACATAGAGCAGCTCGAAGGTTTCGAGATCTTCAGCAGTGAGTCGCATGTGTGCAGGCTCAAGAGAGCACTGTATGGGTTGAAACAAGCACCTCTTGCTTGGTACACACGGATAGACAGTTATTTCACTGGACTTGGATTCTCCAAGAGTGAGGCGGATCCTAACTTGTACCAGATTGTGGTGGAGGGTAAGTTGCTGATCATTGTACTTTATGTAGATGATTTGATTTTGACGGGTGATGAGCTGTTGATACTTTCATGCAAGGAGGATCTTGAAAGAGAGTTTGAGATGAAGGACTTGGGCCTCCTTCATTATTTCTTGGGATTGGAAATTTGGCAGCCCAGTGATGGAATGTTTGTTTCTCAGGGTAAGTATGCTCGGGAGATACTGGAGAAGTTCAACATGCATGGCTGCAAACCTGTTGATACTCCTCTTGTTGGTGGTTGGAGGAAGGAGGATGCTACTTCGACGGAGGTAGTGGATGCCACTGTTTATCGACAGTTGGTGGGGTCGCTTATGTATATGGTCAATACACAACCCGATATATGCTATGCAGTTAACCAGCTTTCACAAGCTATGGTTAAGCCTACCAAGCTCTTTTGGAAGGCGGGGAAGCATGTATTGAGATATCTCAGAGGCACATCGAGATATGGATTGTGGTACAAACAGTTGGATGAGGTGAAGCTGTGTGGCTTCACGGATGCAGATTGGGCAGGGAGCCCAACAGACAGAAAGAGCACATCTGGAGGGATTTTTCAGTATCAAGTCGACATGGTTTCTTGGTACAGCAGGAAGCAGAGATCCGTGGCACTCATTTCAGCAGAGGCCGAGTATATGGCAGCGAGTTTGGCTGCATGCGAGGCTATATGGATGAGGAAGATCCTGGTCGGGTTGTTCGGTTCACACTTAGAGCCTACTGTGATTTATTGTGATAATCGGAGTTGCATCAAACTCTCGGTTAATCCAGTATTTCATGATAGATCTAAACACATTGACATCCGGTATCATCATATCAGAGATTGTGTGCGGCGAAATCTCTCTTCTTCAGCAAGTGGGGATGCGATATGGCGATCGACGCTCACCAGAGAAAATTCAAATACCACGAGGCGGGGATAGGGGTTGCGGATAATCCATGTCTGGTTGAGAGGAGTTACACGGCTTTAAATTTATGATGAGCTTGGTGGAAAGGAGTCGCCTTCACTAAGTGGACGCGAGGGTATTTTTGGCTTTTAGTATTTTTTAAACATATGGGTCATGTTCTATGAGTTGCAGGATGCTATTTGTGGATAGTTGGTCAAGTCAGAAAAAATAGATGGACTTCTATTTTTAGACATACTGGGCGAAATCTATTTTTAGATTTCCAGTCTAAAAATAGATATGTCGAATATTATTAGCTCTTAATAATATTTGGACTCTAAACATTATCTTATCCTCTTGGAGCACTTCAGTTTGATGCCTGGATGTGGCACATGCAACTGACAGAAGGAATTACACTATTCCTAGTGTTTAGTGGAGCTATTGCATGGTTGACTTCAATTAGAACTCATGTGACAGAGTTTGGTGGAGTTGATGAGACAGTTAATGGAGTTGTGTTCAGTTTAAATTAGTTGAGCTAGTTGTATGTAGTCTAATTGATTGATACAATTAGTGAGAGTGGTGTGAATTAATTATTAATTAATTCACTAATTATTAACTCATAAATAAACTAAAGAATACATCAGTTAACTGCAGTGAATGGACAGTTTCAGTGAAGACCAGTGAAGAGGTAGGTGAAAGAGCAAGTGTGACTATCAGTTGTGACTATACTGGTGCATGATATTTGCACACACATTTATGGAGAAGCCAATGAGGATTTTGCAGTACATACTAGTGGGATTTGAACCTGGATCTGGGAATTATCCATATTGGATTGCGCAGTAGAGGCTGGCTAACAGGTGGAGCAGATTGGAGCATGTGTTTTGTATGATCTGAGCTTGTGTAGTGTGTAACAATTGGAGATTGTACTGAGAGATTGTGAGGAGTTTGTACAATGATTGTTACATGATATCTATCATTATAATATACAGATAGTTGGGGGTTTTCAACTTTAATCTTTCCCATAAATACTGTGTTTATATGTGTGATTGTTTATGGTTTTAATGTGCGCATGCGATAGTTTAATTTCCGCAAATTGATGATCATTAGTAGAAGAGGTTATGTATTATGCATGAAGCTCAAATAGTGTGTGATCAGGATAATCTCGGTGAATAATTTAACAGTTATTCAAATTTCTACAAATTATGGCACTAGCAATGTGGAAATGGACATTTCTAGGCATTCAAGTTCTATGGAGATAGCAACAGGACACCCATTGGCAATGAATTTGTGCCTTGGATGGTATCCGAGGATCCTAGCACGAAGGAGGTAAACGTAGAAGCTTTCAGGGTATGGTACAACCAAATGGTTGATGTTGTGATGAGTCAACAAAGAATCCTAAGGAGTCTGCTGGATGGTTATAACGTGCAGATATGGTTTGGAGTTACCCACAAGCAAACCTTTATTAGGCCAACGTGCGTACCAGAATCTACTTTCAAGATGAGGCCATTCAAGTTCCAAATTGATGAAACAACCTTCCACACAGAGGTCTTCTCGTGGCTAGGAGTAGTGATGGAAGTTAGAAGCGGAGTCTACACTTATATCTTCGACGAGATGCTGCCAAACCCACTGTCGGGGGAGACTTTAGAGTAGACGGTGACTAGGATGGTGTAGTTGCATCTATCCTCGATCATTGAGCAGTTAAACACAAAGGTACATAATTTTAATAAAGTAGTTCGAGTGTTAACAAGCGATTCCACTGCATTTCCTACATTTTCAGAATTTCAGGCATCTCACTCCAGACCATCTTCCGCCATGGCCCCCCTAATTGCACAAATACCCAAAATTCTGTTTAGCCCACCAGCCCCAACAACTAAAGCGCTGGTCTGGAAGACTAAAGCTGGGAAAAACCTAGCAGCGGCACCAAAAGCAAAAAAGGCCAAGGTCGTAGTATTTAGTACAGTGGTTGATCTCACCGAGGATGATCAGCTGCGACCTCTGAGTATAGGAGTTTCGATCAGGGAAGAGCCTGTTGTGGAGCCCCAGATGACCAGGGGGCTACCACCCTTCAACCCCCTAGATTTCTTAAATATTCACATATCCCCACCTCACATCCACTAAACATTGGTCTCGCCTCATCCACCATTCAGACACCACCCATTACCACGTCCTCCACTTCATCAACCACTGTATCAGACCCAATTGTCAAAGGAAGACCAAATGAGGACCCCGAGGCGGAAGTTAACTCGGGTACACTAGAAGTACCCCTCGTTAGCCAAACCATGGTTCAATAGGCTACGTTCACAGAGCTTTTAAATCAAATAGAACAGTCTATGGAAGAAGTAGGTGCTCAGCTCCTCGAGTAGAATCCACTCCAGCAAGCTAATCTAACAGCCCAAGAAATGACGGCCGATCTAAACATGGCCGAGTCTAGTAACGAGCTGCCGCAACAAACACCACCTCAGTCACTGCGGGCACAATAAAAAAAATATATCGCCAGTGGACAGCCACTTCAAGCACGAAGGCCAGATCAGGGAAACTTGGATGCTGAGAGCGTAGAGACATGGGGAATAGTCCAACTCTACCAATTAATTCAGAGAGCAGCACAGCATGCAGAAGGGCTTCACGTGGAGCTCCAGCAAAAATACGAACAACATCAATTACAAATCAGCATGCTTACTGATGAGCGTGAACAACTGAGGACAGAAAAGGGAAACTTACAAGAACAACTGGAGATAATGACAAGAATATTCTAAGATGTTTGGCCCACAGTAATGGCCAACAACAACCAAATACAAGAAGGGATACAGGAAAATGATATAGTCAGACGCGCGGTCCACATTAGGGTGGCATGTTCAAATCTCCATCAGGAAAACGAGGAACTCAAAGCAGCATTGGCAGCCTGACCTACGTTGCCAGACCCAGTGGTTGTATACACAGAGTAGATATCAAAGAGATAGAGCCAGGTGACAAAAATACAGGAAGTTCAGAGTACTGCAACTAAAGAAGTGTATGACCTACTGAAGGGTCTACAAGAGTGTTCGACCTCGCTCACACTAAAGTCTCAACCGGTTTCATTACAGCTACAACAGGTATCAAGGGAGATCCAGGAGGCCATAGACCCTACTGGACTCGACCAACTATACGCCCAAGCAGACGCTCTGGAGGTCCAGATACAACAAATTGAAGAAAACTCAATTGCTGCAAAGCAAGCTCTCTGGGAACTGAGACAGCTGATAAAACCTAGTGCCGAAACAATGCAACGATTGGCCTCCGAGGCCGATACGGAAATCAAAAATGTTTTCGGTAGCCTGCCAGCTATTTCAGGGGAGGAAGCGGTTGCGCAGGTCACAACGGAAACTAACACGCTCATGCAAGGATGGCATCAAGCCCTAATGACCTTTCAAGAACTCAAAGCAACAATTCTAACACAAGTCCCAGAATTGGGGCCCTTGTTTGGAAAGTCGGGAGAAAGGGGGCAAGTAGGGTAGGACACGGGGCTGAGCAGACCAATGGAAATAGAGATAGTGAAGAGCGATTGACTTAGGGTGAGTCAATAGGTTGTGGTCAAGGCCTGTTGGGGCCCTGATTTTGAAATCAAACAGTTTTGAGTTGCGGATAGTACGTGGCGGGACGCAACCACCGTAGGAAGGGAGCTATCAAGGTTGCGAAGGAAGGAAGAATAGGTGGCACGAATGTTGCGGTAGTAAGAACAAATGGTAGAAGAATGTGGTAGGAGACAAGCAATAGAACTCCCGATGAACAGAGAGAAGTAGAAGACAACCGAGCGAGAAGAAATGAAGAACTTTTAGTTACGCTGGCAGCAGAACAAATAGGCAGCCGACCGAGCAGAGAAGGGGGTTGGCATAGGAGGAATGAGAGAACAGGAGCCGTAGGAGAGCTCTATTCATGTTGTTCCGTTCTCTATCTCTCTGTATCTCTGTGATCCAGTCCACTGGATAGGACTTCTTTGTAATCTGTTCGGTTGAAGCTCATGTTAAGGAGCATTGTAAGGGTCTGTTGCTGATAAGCGAATTATAATATGATCAGAGATTGAAGTTCCCAATATATGTTGTGATCCAATTTGATTGATATGGTAGTATTTTAAAAATTTTATGGACTGTCTTTCTGAATGCACTTCTGAAGAATATCATCCAGTTAGTGTTGCATTTGCTTAAGCTTTGAGATAGTTCTGGTTCGTATATTTTTTAATCCGCTATATTGATATCAATCTGCTCCCAACCTTAGTAAGGTCGCGGCACGCCTCGGGTGAGACTCTTTGTTCCTCGGCGCAGGGTGAAAATGTCGGCATGGTGCTAGACTACAGTGGAAATCCTTGTTGGCCTCTAAGACGAACTTGGGTCTTGCTTAAGAGACCTTTTTTATCACCAACAGGAAGCCAAACCTAGACGATATATTTCCTTCCAGAAATTGAATGATAACAAAATCAATGGCTTGTCTAGTGGGTGTAGCTTCTATCCATTTGGTAAAATAGTCTGTTGCTACCAAAATCCATTTGTGCAGTCCCGAGGAACTAGGATGTATTTCACCAATGAAGTCTAAACCCCATTCTTAAAAAGGGAATTCTACTAAAATTGGGTTTAAGGGTAGAGGTAGCAGCTTTCTTTTACCTTCAAATATTTGGAATGGATGAGAAGAGGTGACCTTTTTATGCACATCATAGAACAGAGTTGGCCAGTAAAAACCAGCTCTAAGGATTTTGTTTTTTGTTGAATTCCAGTATAGATGGCCACCACAGTCTCCTTGATGGAATTCCTCCAGGACCACGTTTGCTTCATATTTCAGCAAACAATTTAGTAATATCCTTCCTGTATATTTCCAATATAAATTATTATCAAGAATACAAAATATCATGGATTTAATTTTAAGGAATCTTGCCTTGGTTTTTGTTAAACTGGGAGGAGCATATAAGTTCTGTAAGTCAAAAATTATGTCTACATACCATGGTGATGTGCCAAAGGCTTCTGAGATTGGTGGAGTCGTCTGCTCTTCCTGTTCATCCAATTCTGCAATAAAATTGATGTCCAACACATTACAATTAGATTCTTCCATGAGTTTTGCTAACCCTTGTCCCTTGATAAGATTTGTTGGTCTAATTTCAATGTCATATTCCAGAATGACAGCTATCCACTTTCTCCTTTTGCCATCTAGACCTGTTATAGTTAGAATGTCTTCAACCACTGCACTTGGGGAAAAAGCAGTGGTGTGTGAATGTAAAATGTAAACCCGGAAATCCTTTAATGCGGTAACCAATGAAAATGCCTATTTTTCCATGATATTGTACTTCAGTGATGCATGTCTCAATGCTCTGCTGAAAAAGGCAATTGGCTGCTCATGACCATGAACATTTTTTTGCAACAAAACAACTGCTATTGTATGATTAGATGCAAAATAAAATATCATGAAATCTTTTTTAAAATCAAGACTTAGAAAAATTGGTGCAATTGTTAATGCCTTATCAAATTTAGTAAAATAATCCTTTACATCATTATGCCAATTAATTTCAATATCTTTCTTTAACATATCAATGATTTCTTTTAAGATTTCAGCCAAATTTGGTATAAATCTCTGAAGGAAGTTTGTTTTTCCAATAAAGGATTTGACTTATTTTTTATTCCTAGAGGGATCCATCTTCAATATTGCTTCTACTCTGCTAGGGTCGATTCTTATGCCATATTTTGAGCTAATGTGTCCTAGAAATTTACCTTCTTCTAAACCAAATAGTGTTTTCTTGGGTTGAGAGAGATACTATATTTTTTGAAATTTTCAAAAAATCTCCTTAAGTGAAGAAAATGTTCCTCGTATGTCTTCGAAAAGACAGTTATATCATCTAGATAAATGACTATAAACTTACCTAATTCATATGCAAAGGAAATATCCATTGCTCTTTGGAATGTAGCTCCAACATTAATTAGACCGAAAGGCATTTTGACATAGACGAAAGTGCCCCAAGGTGTAGTGAAAGATGTTTTCTCTTGGTCCTATGGATGTACTAGAACCTGATTGTAACCAGAAAACCCATCTAACAAGGAAATTATCATAGATCCAACTACTTTCTGCAGGATATGGTCCATCTTGGGCAAAGGATAATTGTCTTTTAGGGAAGATTTGTTAATATTTCTAAAATCAACGCACAATCTAATTTCCCCTGTCTTTTTCGTGGTCGGGACTAAGTTTAATACCCAATTATAATACCTCAAGGGTACAATAATTTTGGCATCATACAACTTTTTAACTTCTTTTTCAACTAGAGGTAAGAGCATGGGATTGATTCTTATCAGCTTTTTTTTGAAAGGTTTGTGGTCTTCTTTGATAGGAATTTTATGTTGTATAATGATAGTGTCATAAGACTTTAAATCCTCATAACTCCATGCAAATAAATCTATGTACTTCTGTTTTTCTGCAGAAGGTAAAGATTTGGAAAATTTAATAATATTGGGCTCTTCATCAGTTCCTATATTACAATATTCCACTGCAACTCCAGTAGGTTCAATTTTAGGTTTCTTAGCCACATCATTAAAATCGAATAATTCTTCTAAGGGGACTCACCCTCTAGGAAAAACATTATATTTTAACTACAAAATTTCTAACTCCTCTTGATATTTATCCAATTCATTCAATTGTTCATTATTTACAATTTTTCTACCTTCTTATCTACATCACAATCTACATCTATATTGGCACACGCGAATTCATCTTTTGATTGCAAAAATTTTCAATCTATTCATCATTTCCAAAGACTTGCCAGTACCTGATATTATCTGTGACAGTTGGTCTGTTTTTCACTTCAATTATGTACTTGTGACTTTGAAGGTATGGCATTTTGCAAACATTGACTGAAGTAGCTAGACCATCATCTAAGATATTTTTACCTCTTTGAATTACAGATAACTCATATTCAACAAAACATTGAAGGAAATAAAGAGCAACATTCCTATAAGCCCTTAATCTTGGATGTTTGGCTGAGTATTCCCCTTTGATTTATTTGATTATGAGTTCATAATCTCCATGAACTGAAATTATTTTGGCACCTAACTTTTTCAAAAGCTGCAATCCTATGATTAAGGCTTCATACTCAACTATGTTATGGGTACATTGAAAATTCAGTTTATATGAATTCCCTTATGATCTATTGGTATGTGAATTGGAAATCCACACAACTGCTCCCGATCCTTCCTTTCCTACAACCCCATCGAAATCCTTGTTCCATAAAGGCTCATTTTCTTCATCATGTTTCACAATGTTTGTTTTGATCTCTTCAATCCAACAGAGATCAGCTTCTAGATTTGGGATTTGTTCTTCCATACACTTGCTATTGTACAATATAAAAGAGTCAAGATCTGAATGGATTGAGTAAAATGGATAGTTGTTTGGTCTGTCTTGATTGCTAACCATGTATTTCATCAGTGTTTCTCTGTAAACTCTTCTTGGTTTCCCAAATACAGGAATAATAGCATAACTCATATCTAAATGTAAGGTACCTTGTAATCCCCCCCCCCAAAATCTAGATAATAACATTCCATACTTTGGAGGTATGTCTACCACCACAACATCCATGAATAAGCTTTTGGCTGGGATTTGGGGTAAAGTTACACACAAGTATTTGATAATACCAAGACATCTTACTTTATTGGAATCAAATGAATATATATCTTTGTAAGGCCTTGTAATGCCCAGTCCTAATTTTTCCATTATGGCCCTAGGCACTAAATTATGTGAAGCACCATAATCAAGCATAATATTGTGAAGAATTTTATCATGAAAATTTATAATAACATAAAATGAAGGAAACCCTCCATCCTGGGATTTACCTTCAAATTCAGGTCCAAATAGAAATTCAGGTTGATCATCATTTAAGTTCACAATATCTGTTGCTTCTTCCAATTTTAAAGCCTTTATAACTTGGGTTCTGTATCCATTCTTGTTTATCAATTCAGTAAGGGGAATGGAAATTTTAATTTAGCTAATTCATTTTCAATGCTAAATGGATTTCGAGGCTTCTCAACTTCCTTGATATTCAAATCTCATATTTTGGTATGAGGCTTTTCAGCTTCCTTGGTACTCATATATGCTTTTTTGGGATTTTCTGTGTAAACATTTTTTTTGGGCTGACTAGTGGAAGGAACATCAGTTTGAGTTTTCTTAGAGACAATATCTGCTGGAGCGGGGTCCCCTGAGGTGTATTTTTGGGTTTATTTTGTCTAAGTTTTGTTGTACGTGCTGTGCGCAAATAGTCAAAGGGGATTTGGGGCGGGTCAAAGTCCCTTAATCATTGTAATAGGTTTAAAGGGAAAAACCATGAGTCTCAAACCATGGTTTGAGACCATGGTATGTGCGCTTCTATGATAGTATAAATATGTAAGGATTGAGTCGAGTAAAGAAATAAATCAATCAATCAATGATGTATGGTTGTTGTTTATGTTTGATCTAAGTCTGGGTTTGTCTAGGTAGAAAGGCTCCTGCTGATTGTGTGTGCAGAGACCTAAGTCTTGAGCTGTGTGTAGACTCTACTGTTATGTGCACAAAAGGATTGAATGTACTGCATTGAAAGTTCTCTTAATAAATAAGGCAATTTTGGTGAACTTGGATCCTTATGTGATTTGCTGTCTTGATTATCTATTATTGGCTGTTGATCTATTCCGTTACTGAGTATTTACTTATGTTAATAGTTAATTACATCTATGCGTGAATTAGTCGATGTTAAATGAGTAGATATGAATGAAGTATATTGTGCACAAACTATATTACAATATTATGTGATAATTTGCAGAAGGATTATATCTGTTGATTGTGCATGCACGAATATATTATATTATCTGCACTAATTTTGATTAGGGCCACCACATGAAAAGCTTCCTTAGGGTATGTAAACCTGGTTCCAACACCCCACCATACCGCTTCGGGTGAGATTCTGATCTACACAAGTAGATCACTACCAAAAGGGCCAGTAGTTGGAGGGTTTTGTTAGTTTCGTGATAACTTCGAACCTGGGTTAGGACCCCTCAAGCCAACAAATGGTTCCATTACCAGGATCGAGATCATTTTGAGGGAGATTTGATGTTGTGGCATCCGACGCAGAACAAACTACAAGATTGGATCGATAAGAAGATACTTGAATTTGTAATCCAAGAAAACATAAGCTCTAAATTGTCTGCCAAAGATTGGACGCAATAGTATATCTACATAGAAGTTCACAAAATTTTCTTTGCTTCCTTTGCGACCAAGTTACATGAGTGGTTGTCTCGACTCATTGAATTCAAAACCTATGAAAAGGATGACATGATCACTCAGTGGACCTCGGGGTTGGTACAAAAATTAGAGAAGACTAGAAACAAGATCACTCACATCGTAGATCATTAGATCGATAGTGTTATAGGAGGATTTGTGAATGAATTCACTATTGATCAATTTGTATCATATACTGAAGCAAAATGAAGGTTTTTAAGTGTCCTAGAGGCAGTTTCATGTGCTCTATGAAGCTGTGGATTAAAATTCTATTGTGTGAACAGGGTACTCTATGCAGTCATATTGAGTGAATGTCTCGTAGAGGCCTGACTATGCGCAATGGAAGAACTTATAGAGTAGATCTAGAAGAAGGTTTTGTTTACAGTCCTCTCAAAGGTAAAACTGACAATGACAAGGAGAGATCCAGGTGGATATTGGTGGTCACCCGCCTATTCCACTTGGGGCCCCACCATTGTCTCTTTCAGTTTTTCAGTTTCGGCTCAACTTACTATTTTTAGCAGTTTTTCGGGTCCTGAACTTCCGGAGCTGCTTTGAGGCCCTAAACGATGTTTTTTGGGAAAACAGAGAGCAACATGGGTCCATGGATCAATGTTTCTCATTCAAAATTTGTAGTCCTCGGATAAATTTTTCTAACGAGGTATGGTACGCGTCAAACGGAGATCGTATGCCAAAGTTACGCCCCTGGGAAGTTGAAACACCAATTTACCTAAACGAGGCCCATAGTTTTGGTGCTTCATCTCCTAGGGTTAGGGTTTTGGCTATTGAGGATTTCCCATTGTGTCTAAATAATAAATAGGCCCTTGAGCCTCATTGTAACTCAGTTCAGAGGCCTGTAGCCGCCACATCTCTTCTCAGAGATAGCTACCAGCGCCCTAGCTAGTTTTATTTCCATTCTGTCTGTAAGCAAATTTCAGTTCTTTGATATTAATAAAATGAAGTGTTATTTCCACTGCATATTTTTTTTATGGTTATATGTTTATTCTGTTGCGTTCCTGCATAAATCCGAATCAGTGGTATCAGAGCAGTCTATTTTTTCTCGATCTTTCTTTGCATGTCCCCAACGAGGTCGGGGTATAAGGAGTTAGGGCTCGATCTGGTGGAACCTTTGCAAGATCAGCCTCGCAAACACCGATGGACGCCCATGGGGGATGAAAAGAAAGATGAGGGAGCAGGAGATCCTACCAAAATATTGCTCGAGGAGGCCCTCGAAAAACAAAGGAACACGATGATGGATAGCTTTGCTCAGATCCTTCAACGGCTGCCCACCGGCAGCGCATCTGCATCCAGTAGCCACTCTGGAGTTGTGACTCCATTTAAGGTACAAGTAAATTTTGACATTCCCATATTTGAGGGTCAAATAGACGCAGATGCCGTAGATAGATGGTTGAATCTATTAGAAGGATATTTCTCTGTTCATGACTTTTCAGACGGGGAGAAGATTATTTTTGCACTCCTCAAAGCTACCCCCCATGTTAAGGACTGGTGGGAAACCTACTGTGAGAACAAGGACCAGACAGAACCCTCTCTGTTCTCGGCTGTACCAACTTGGAATTCTTTCCGAGACGCCGTCAAGGAACAGTACTATCCCGTGGGGAGCTATGAGGACAAGTACATATAATGGACCACGCTGCGACAACAAAGGGATCAAGATGTGCATGAGCTGACGAATCTGTTCCATACCCTGCGCACCAAGTTGGGTATCAAAGATTCAAAGAAAAATATGGTGCTAAAGTATCACAGTTGTCTACACAGATACATTCAGGAGGAAATGGAGTTCCTCAACATCTCCTCACTTGGTACGACATACCGATATGCTGCCAAGATTGAGCAGAAATTCAAGCAGAAGAAGCGAGACTTTGGATCTGCGAATCAAAAGCAAGGGAAGGGTGCTCCCAAACCACAGAACAAAGGACAAAGCTAAGGCATGGTGACTCAAGACAACCTGTCGAAGCCAAAAGCAAAGAACAACACCGTAAAGCCAAAGAAGGACACGGGAAAGTGGTGTGAGTTCCATAAGAGCTCCACTCACAACACAAGTGAGTGTCAGGCCAAGCAGTCGCTGGTGGCCGAGATGAGGGCTTCTGAGTCAGATGCATGCTCCAACTCTGAATCATAACCTGAAAAGGGGAATGACAAAGGGAAACAAATTATTGATGCGAAGCCCAACGCCACTGTTTCCACTACGAAGATCCAGAAGGAGGAACCGGAAGATCGAGAGGAGGAGGAACGTCTCTTCCATTCCCAGATGTGGGTAAAGGGCTCTCCAGTATAGTTCATTGTTGACAATGGGAGCCAAAAGAACCTCATTTCAGTAGACCTCGTGAAGCGGTTGGGCTTGTCGACCACAACTCACCCACATCCATACACCATTGGGTGGATTTACCAAGGACGAGATCTCCGCGTCAGCCAGCAGTGCCGCCTTCCCTATAGCATCAAGCCCTTCATGGATGAGGTATTATGTGACATTGCTCCTATTGATGTTTCTGATGTATTATTAGGACAACCATACCTATGGAAGCGTCATGCTGTGTATGAGTCTCGGCCTTGCACTGCTATTGTTACTTTGGGAAATAAGTTGTACAGGATACTAGAGGTACCACCTCCTGGTGCTATCTCTTTGGTTACTGCAAAAAAATGTAGTAAGCTCATTTCCCAAACCAGGAAATTTTTTTTCCTGATGATCCGCCCCCAGGGCAAGAAGAATACTCTGGCCATGACCTCCAGACAGGGCTCCTCTGCATGACAACAACAAATGGATAAGGTTATGGAGGAATATGGGGACATCTTCATCTCACCCATAGGGGTTCCTCTGCACTGTCAGGTCAAGCATTTGATTGATCTGACCCCAGGTGTGCCACTACCCAATGGACCAATCTATCGGTGCTCTGTTCTGGAGAACGATGAAATCAAGAGGCAGATTCAGGAGTTGTTGCAGAAAGGTCACATCCAACCAAGTTCATCGCCCTGTGGGAGCCCAATCATGTTGGTACAGAAGAAGGATGGGATGTGGAGACTCTGTATTGACTATCAGGCGCTGAACAAGATCAATGTCTGGAATAGGTACCCGATCCCACGGATTGATGACCTTCTAGACCAACTCAAAGGTGCAAAATATTTCAGCAAGATTGACTTGAAGTCTGGGTATCACCAGGTACCAATTGAACCCTCCGATGTGTGGAAGACTGCCTTCAAAGCCAAGGAAGGCCTTTTCGAATAGCTGGTCATGCCTTTCGGGTTGACGAATGCTCCCGCCACCTTCATGAGGATGATGGATGACATCTTGCGGCCATTCACCAATTCATTTGTAGTGGTGTACTTGGACTATTCTGATCTTCGGCAAGACTTGGGAAAAGGCACCCTCCACCACATCAGACGAGTCCGCCAAACCACTATGGCAACCTGGTACAGCCTTGATGGGAGAAGTGCACTTTTGGCATGACCCAGGTTCAATATCTGGGATACATTATTGATGAAAGGGGGGTGCATGTAGATCCAACTGAGATCCAAGTCATTCGGGATTGGCCAGCCCCAACCACTATAATAGAGCTTCGTAGCTTTTTGGGTCTTGCTAATTTCTACCGTAGGTTTGTGTTTGGATTATCTCATATCACTTGGCCCTTGAGTCAAGTTACCAAGGGAGGAGCAAGAGAAAAATTCTTTTGGTCGGAACCTCAACAGAAGGCGTTCATAGAATTGAAAAATTGCCTCTGTTCTGCCCCAGTGCTCACATTACCAGACTTGCAACAACCATTTGAGATCAAGACAGATGCCTCTGATTATGCTATTGGGGCAGTTCTTACTCAACAGGGACATCCAGTGGCATATCACAGCGAGACATTGTCTGACACAGTTCGCAAGTATCTCACTTATGACAAAGAAATGTATTCCATTGTGCAAGCTTGTTGATAATGGAAGCATTACATTTTTGGGAAGGAAACAATCATCCACACAGACCACCGGCCCCTGCAGTTCATATAGACACAAGGGAAGTTGCAGGATGATTTCCATCAAAAGTGGTCCACATATCTGCAACAGTTTCATTTGAACATCAAGTACAAGAAGGGTAGCACCAATAATGTTGCAGACTGCCTCAGCCGACCACCGATCGTGGCGCTCACCACTGCTCTCAACTCTTGTGGGCACGAGAATTCTGATTGGCCTCTTCTCTACGAGAGCGACCCAGAATTTGGCCACACTTACAAGGCACTCTTGGGGGGTACGCAAGTTCCAAATTTTCACCTCCAAGATGCACTTTTATGTCACCTGGGACACTTTTTGTTCCTTCAAGCGAGCGTGCCAAGATGATATGGGAAGCACACTACAGTCGAGTCGCTGGGAATTTCAGGGTTGAGAAAATAGTAGCTATACTGCAGAAGTATTTTTATTGGCCGAACCTTCGAAAGGATGTCGAGAAGAACATAAGATCCTGCACTGCCTGTGCCATTGCCAAACTGACCATCAAGAAGCAAGGCCTATATACTCCGCTACCTACCCCTAGTCGACCCTGGGAATCCATCTCCATGGATTACATGTTGGGCCTGCCTTCTACTAAGCATGGAAATGACTATGTTTTCATGGTCGTCGATAGATTCTCGAAGATGGCCATTATGGTGGTCTACAAAAAGAATATCACAATAGAAGCCACTGCTAAACTCTTCTTTGAATGAGTGCGGGTGCACTTTGAGATCCTACAGTCTATCATATCAGATCGAGATAGTAGGTTCCTCAACACATTTTGGTCCAGTCTCTGGTCAATGCTGGACACCAAACTCACCAAGTCCACAACTTTCCATCCCCAAACAGATGGCCAGACAGAGGTCGTCAACAGAATGATTGTACACATTCTGCGCATGTACAATTCAAAGCATCCACACACATGGGATGAGAGCCTCCCCTATGTACAACAGAGTTATAACCGGGCTCTCCACAGTTCAATCGGCCATAGCCCCTTTCAGGTGGGCTTGGGATTCCAGTCACTATGTCCCATTGACATAGCCATGCCATTTGCAGCTACTCAGGCTGAGTAGGCTCATGTCCAGTTTGAAGTTGACAAAGAAAATAGCTTCATCGAGCGCATTCAACACATCTGCCAACAGGTTCATGACATATTGGACAGAGCCAATGCTAAGTACAAGAAACACCATGATCAACATCGGGTGCCATACAACTTCTAGGTGGGCGACAAAGTATGGCTACATTTGCAAAAGAAGCGCCTCACTGGACCCCACCGCAAGATTCGGTCACTTCGATACGGGTCGTACACCATCACCAAGGTTGTAGGGAACAATGCCTTCGAGACAATGCCTTCGAGCTAGGTATTCCACCATTCCTTGGTCTGCACCCATTATTCAATGTAGACTGACCTTCGTCCTTCGCCCACCTCTACGGACACCTGCGACATTGCGGAACACGCCTCACACCAGAGTTAAACCCCGGACGCATGGAGCAGACACCACAGTTATGTCCATGGACATGTAATTCAAGAACACTGTAACGAGAAGATCCAGGCGCATCGGGTTGTCTTAGCCAACTCTTTTGAGAAAGTGGTTCACCAGGGACCAAGTTCAACAGAAATTTCCTCATCTCATGGAGGAACTTAATGAAATGGGGACCATTGCTTCCTAAGGGGGGAGGAATGATCCAGGTGGATATTGGTGGTCACCCGCCTATTCCACTTGGGGCCCCACCATTGTCTCTTTCAATTTTTCAGTTTCGGCTCAACTTACTATTTTTAGTAGTTTTTCGGGTCCTGAACTTTCAGAGCCATTTTGAGGCCCTAAAAGACGTTTTTTGGGAAAACAGAGAGCAACATGGTTCTATGGACTAATGTTACTCAATCAAAATTTGTATCCTCGGATATATCTTTATAACGAGGTATGGTACACGTCAAACGAAGATCGTATGCCAAAGTTACGCCCCTGGGAAGTTGAAACACCAATTTACCCAAACGGGGCCCATATTTTTGGCGCTTCATCTCCTAGGGTTAGGGTTTTGGCTGTTGAGGATTTCCAATTGTGTATAAATAATAAATAGGCCCTCGAGCCTCATTGTAACTCAGTTCAAAGGCATGTGGCATACATCTCTAGGTAGCTACCGGCGCCTAGCTAGTTTTATTTCCATTCTGTCTGTAAGCAAATTTCAGTTCTTTGATATTAATGAAATGAAGTGTTATTTCCACTGCATCTTTGTATTTATGGTTATATGTTTATTTTTTTGCGTTCCTACATAAATTCGGATCAAGGAGTCTGAAACCAGTAGCTCTGGTGAATCTGCGCACTCTGAAGAAGAAGTATTGCAAGATCATGATCATCTTGGGTCGTTGGCTGTAGTTCAAATCCAATCCACTCCTTTCACAAACTCATATCACTCTAACAAGTTATCCACTCCACCTCCACCTCCACCTCCACCTCCACTTACACCACTAGGCGCTGAGATGGCCACCTCCATGAAGTTACCTACTTTTCATGGTATCAGGTACAAAGACACAAACCAATTCTGGTTTGTTACTGATGATTTATGGATAACGCAATAGGTTAATAATGATGATGTTAATAAAGCACAAATGGCCACTGCTTTTCAAGACTACACACTGGATTGGTACATAATGCATGTGGCGATGAACCCTAATGAAACTATTGATAATTTGAAGGCCGCACTAAAATAACAATTCAAGAGGCTGAAATAAATTGTGCAATGTGTAACTTAGTTGAAGGAGATTCACCAAGAATTGAATGAATCCGTATGGGATGCGGACCAAAGGTTGAAGTGCACTATCAGATATGGGGGATTTACTATTGATGACACCCAACAAAAATAATCGTTTATTACCATGCTGCTACCGCATCTGCGCTAACCCTTAAGTCAGCAGAAGATTTCCATGGAGGCCGAAGCCATAGAGATTGAAATGAAGCTAGAAGCGTCGTTGGTACCAGCTGCGTAGATTAGGGCCCATCAGATCCAAAGCCAGTTGGAGGAAATGCACTTAGAAATATAGAGTATGTGCAAGGATAAGTGAAAGGAGGCATGCACAAATATATGGTGTATACAATCCAAAGTTGTTGGGCATCACAAGGATCAATGCCCTGTATTTAATGACTATCTGTAGGCTAGAGGACCAAGCTCGCTAAAGAGCACGGCCGGACCTAGTGGAACTCCGATGTTATGGTCCACAAATTTTCAAGCTATGGGTATGCACACGACAGACTTCTGTCCAAGGATTGGTAAATATATCCTAGAGCTTAAGCAACCTTTTTGCAAATTTTTCTCACTAGTGGGACATGACAAACAATACTATCATAGCTTTGATTTGATGATTGACCGAGCTGACCTATATAGTATGCACGCTGAACCTACCTCACTAGCATCTACGTCAGGGCGTGGTGGATTCCAAACTAGAGGATGTGGAAGAGGAGGAGATGATCGAGGAAGGGGCAGCAAATTTGCTACAATTGTGGAGACACATGTCATTATGCGCGTGACTATCCAAATCGAGCACGACAGTCTTGCAGGTACTGTAGACAATTTGATCATGTTATTGAATATTTCCCTGTTTTGATTGCAAAGATGCAGGAAAATAAAAAATAGACTCCTAATTAAAACATTAGATGGTAAGAGTTGAGCTGCACAAAGAAGAACCAAGTGTGAATTTCGTCAATAGGAGTGGTGCCGCCGCTAGTGAAGAAAAAGGGAAGAAGTCTGAGAATAATCTCTAGATCCACAGAGCACTTGAATAGAAGGAAGGATTCAACTTATAGTGAGAAAAATAAACCTTTGTAGAAGAGAAAAAGGGTTTCGTAGAGGCAGGCGCCTCAACATCAAGTAAAAATATGGACGTGGTCGGAATAGTCGAAGAGATAAAGCCCTTCCTACAGGCTTGTATCAAATTGTTGTGTAATAAGAAGGTAGTCGAGAACCTCCAAGAATTGATAGACAATTGTGCAGGGAAAGAACGACCCCAGATGGAGCATAAGGTTGTTAACAAGACCTATAAGAATAAAAGAATAATTGGACGAGAGATGCACTTGACTGCTCATATTGGTGCATATGACATGGATCAAGTCATTCTGGATCTAGGATTTGATGTGAATGTTTTACCAAAATAGTCTTGGAAACAAATGGGAGAACCTAAGTTGGAATGGTCTACTATCCAGCTACAGATGGAAAATCAACAAAATATTATCCCATTAGGAAGACTCTCGCAGGTTGTAGTAGATATCGAAGGGGTAAGGGTGCTCGCAAACTTTGAAGTTATGCAGATTGTGGATGATACTGACCCTTAGCCTGCGCTGTTGGGTTTAGATTGGGCTATTGATATGGGTGGCATAATCAATCTTAAGCTCAGAAGTATGGTATTTAAGAAAAATGGAGCCAAGGTTGTGGCCCCCCTAGATCTCGTAGAAGGTGAAAGATATACAGAGTTGGTGCGCCCAGATGATGATGTCGATCATATCTATAGGTTGACTACGTGAGACAAATATTGGATCAACCCAAAAGCCGATGGAAGACTCAACTCGGAGAAGGATAACTCCTGCTTTTTAGATTTAGATGGGAATTGGAGAACTGGTAGAACCGGCTGCATAAAGTATCTGCGGTGCACTACAATAAAGTGACAAAAGCTCTCCGGTGCATATCCTCAGATGTACAAGAATGGGCCTTATTGTGATGGTTTGACTAATGTTAACATGTTTTTAGGAGAACTTGAAAAAGATGTCCCGGAAGCACAAATATTCCATGCACTTGATATAACGCTGCGCTCAACCCCAACACGCTGGTGGGAGACACATAAGGGAAACTTGGATACTTGGGAAGAATGCAACTGCATGATGCTTATGCGATTTGAACATCCAGAAAATAGAATGGGAGGGACCTATTCTGGAGAAGGTGATCCAAACAAAAATTTGGATAAATGGACTGAAGCATAGGGCGCAGAGTCGAAGCCTAAATGGGTGCATATATTCATCCACACTTTGGGGAAGGTGCCTACAGATTTTCATGTGGAAACTGAGCTGCGACGAGGAACCAATGAATGTACTATGCTGAAAGAAATTTTTCTCTTGACCTTTTGTTTTAAAAGTGGGTTCAAATGCCTGAATGAGGTACTATAGGATATTCAGGAGGTCATATTTTACACCAAAAAACCGAAGGTTGAGCACGCCTTGCAAGAATGGCATGCACAACTGAAGGACATCGTTAACTGTCGAAATATGTCAATTGAAGATAATGAGCAAGATCCAAGGAAAATTATGAACCCTGACTCTAAAGGATAGTGTGTAGTTGCTGGACCTATGATTGAGTCACTCGATGTAACTAAGCCTCTGAAGATTCGGCAAGTCAACATTGGCTCATAGGAAAAACCAAAATCAGTGAAGATAGGGGATTACTAGGATGGTGATACAGTGGGAAAGGTCACCGAACTGTTGACTGAATATCAGGACATGTTTCCTACAAAATTTTCTGAGCTGAAGAGGATAATTGGAGATCTCGGGGTGATGAAGATTACGTTGAAACCAGATGCGCAACCTATGAAGACGCACCCGTATAGGATGAATCCCAAATATAAGCATAAATTCAAAGAGGAATTGGAGTAAATGGTTGCTGCAGGAATCATAGAACCAATGGAAGAATCTGATTGGATGAGCCCTATGGTGGTGTAGGACAAGAAAACCAAAGGAGAAATAAGGATTTGCGTGAATCTATGCAAATTTAATGATGCTTGCGTACATGACCCATTCCCAACCCCATTTTCTGATGAGATCCTGGAAAATGTAGGAGGATAGGAGGCGTATTCATTTACATATGGTTTCTTAGGATACCACCAGATCAGAATCGCGACAAAAGATAGAAGACATACAACCTCTGCGACAAAATGGGGATCCTTTTAGTATACAGTCATGCCATTCGGTCTGAAGAATGCACTCGCTATCTTCTTGTGTGTGGTAGTACCTGCATTGAAGGAATACGTCCATAAGTTATTAGAAGTAAACTTTTATGACTGGACTGACTTTGGATTGTTGAAGAAGCATGTGTTGAGTCTGCGCCTGATGCTGGATACTTCTTGGAAGTATCAGATATCGCTCAATCTGAAAAATGCATATTTTGTGTGCCATTCAGGATCTTTCTAGGTCATATTGTATGTCAGAAAGGATTGATGGTGGATCCCACAAAAATCACTGTTATTGTTAACCTAGAAGTTCCTGAAAATGTGAATTAATTGCACTCAATTTTGGGACATATAGTGTATTACCGGAAGTTCATTTAAGGCTACGCACTGATCACTGCACCCATAGAGAAGCTGCTACCGAAGGATTCCTCATTTTTTTGGGACAAAGACTGCCAAAAGATCTTTGAATTACTTAAGGGGAATATGGTCATCACGCCAATATTGGTATTTCCAGATTGGACAAAGGTATCCCATGTACACGTCGATGCCTCTTACATCATGCTCGGAGCTCTTTTAGCACAGCTAGGAGCTTGGGACATTGACCACCCTATTGCATTTGCAAGTAGGAAATTTTCAAGTGCAGAGCGTGACTACTCAACCACGGAAAGGGATGGATTATTTATGGTCTACGCACTGCATAAATTCTGCCACTATCTATTGGGAGGCCATTTTAAGATGTTTACTGACCATTATACTCTGAAGTACTTGGTCAATAATCTTGTGTTGGGGGGGAAGATCTGCAGATGGTTTCTGCTATTTGAGGAGTATGAATATGAATTAATTGTGAAACCTGGAAGACTGAATGCTGGGCCAGACCATCTGTTGCACATTGAAAGTAGAGAAGAGCCAACAATCTTGGACGATGGCTTACTAGATGCATAAATATTTTCTATATAGGTAGTTGATGATAATTTTGCTGATATTATTCATTTTCTGACCACTGGAAGTGCACCCATGGAATAGACACTGCAACAGAAGAAAGAGCTTGTCGCGCACGCAACTGACTTTACTCTAATTGCGGGCCATCTATACAAAATGGGTGCAGATGAAGTCCTATGGAGGTATGTGTTGGAATTCGAGAGAAGAGATATATTAGCTGAGGCTCCTGGAGGGGTTGCAGGAGGTCACTATGCAGGGAAACCAATTGCGCAAAAGATCCTATGCGCTGGTTTATGTTGGTCCACTATGCACAGTGGCACACATGCATATTGTCGCAGTTGTGATGTATGCCAAAGGATGGTGAAACCGTCATGGGGAGATGAGAGGCCCTTGAACCCACAAATTTAATTGCAAGATTTTGCAAATGGGCCATTGATTTTGTCAGACCCATCGACCCTCCAGGAAAGAAGACATGTGCGTGCCACATAATCACTGCGACAGACTATGTGACCAGATGGGTTGAGGCTAAGTCTGTGAAGGATTGTAGTGCAGACACAGTTGCACACTTCATTTTTGAGAACACCTTGAATCAGTTTGGGTGCCCAAACATTTTGAGAGAAATCAGGGTACACACTTTGTTAATGAAACTTTTGAAGCTCTCACGAAAGAATTCCATATTCATCATCAGAAGAGTACTCCGTATCGCCCACATACGAATGGTGTGGTGGAAGCTTTTAATAAGATACTGGAGACTGCGCTTACTAAGATCTGCAATGATAATCAAAATGATTGGGATGTGTGCATACCTACGGTTCTTTGGGCATACAGAACCACACGCAAGAAGTTGACAGGAAAGACACCATTCAGAATGGTGTATGGGCAGGAAGTTGTTATGACGATGGAGTATATTTTCCCAAGCTTGCACATTGCAACGTTCACTAATATGGATGAGCAAGATATTATGGAAGAACGATTGTCACAGTTGGTAGTGCTAGAGGAAGATCGGTTCATTGTAGGTTTCCATTAGCATGTGCAAAAGGCGCGTGAAAAGGCTTGGCATGACAAGCACATGTCTTTAAAGAAGAGGATCTATTTTTTTTGTATGACATAAAATTTGCGCGCCACCCAGGGAAATTTAAAATGCATTGTCTCAGACCATATATCGTCAAGGAAATCATAGACGGAGGTGCTGTACGCTTGGCCACATTAAGAGAAGAAACCTTTCCTAGGTACGTCAATGGAAGTCGGTTGAAACCATATAGAGATAACCCTCCCCCAACGCACACCAAATGACTATATGGCCGAAAATATGGATCCGCGCAATAGGGATGGCGGATGTGAAGACAGGTTCAACGCACACGTAGTAGCTGTGCGAGGAGGATGACTTGGTCGCAGAGGCGCCAAAACATAGCCGCTGGAACAATAATTCTGGACAATAAATCGTTCTTACCATTTGGAGGAGTGGCTAAATTGGATTTAATGAGGATATTGTGCCAGATTTGGAGCCGTTTTAGTATTTATGGGGCTAAATTAATGAAAATAATATTGTTTAAGATACACCTATGCTATAAATATGACCAGAGGGGTCACATTAGTTCCCTTTTCTTTCTATGCTATTTATGCGAGTTGTGCTCTTTGTTCTCTAAAGATTGTTTGAAGCTTATGTCTGGCCTTGATCCGATCTTTGAGGAGGAGTTACGCAATCAAGGTTTGGGTTAGCTGATTCCGTCAAGCATGAATGCCACTAAGTCCACCCCTTCTGCGAAGCCAGCTGAAGAGACCCCTGCGCAGGCTGCTGAGACCCCTACATTGGTCCAAACTAAGAAGGGGTAGTCCTTGGGGTCCTGAAAGTTGCCCCGTCAGAAGACCCCAAAGCCACACTAAACTACTACAGAGTGCCGGAAGAAACATATGGTGGACTTGCCTGAAAACATCATGGAGGAGGACATTGTAGAAGTAGTAGATCCCATCTCGTGGCTGCCTGCATATTTAGTGTCACACAAATCCTCATTTAAGGTCACTAAATATTTAGATAAGGTGTGATCATATATCAATATGCATATGCTCCCAGAAAATGTGCTTGTTGAAGGTGATATGTTCACCAAAATCATGCAGCTAAAGATGGAGGACTGAGACCTGACAGACCATGAGAAATTCCCAGAGCTCGTGCCCACCATGTACTTGTAGAATATTCCCTATGATGGTGGCATAGTCATATTTGAGCCGAAGTCTTGGGTGCTAGGCTTGCAAAAATTAGGGTTGCTAACCTCTTACAAATTCCACACTTTGGGTGCAACCCAATTAATGACATCTATGTACGCCAGCTGATCACCCTCATTCATGATGACTATTTATGGCTAGAAGGGCCAATTCCGATCGATGTTGTGCTGATCCATCAGATTACTGGCTTGCCTAACCAGGGCGAAGACCCTGCGACTACTTTTGGAGGAAAGAGCCAAGAGTGCAAGGTATCCGAGGATGTTAAAGAAAAATACAAGGTTCCACACAATACCCACGACTTCTTGGTACATGAAATGAATGATCCCATAGTTCAGATGGGCACACTAATCCTCACGTGTAAGATGATGAGAAAATGGAGGCCAAAGGAAGTGCCATCCAATGCCATTGCGTTAGCAGGGTTATGCGAGAAGGGTATGCAGTTCAATTGGTCCTAATAACTGTGCATTGATTTCTTCGCTAATGTGCACGAAGTCCAGGAAGAAGGGAAGCACTTCTTCTATGCCTGGTTAGTGCTCCTTATTGCACTCATCGTATGGAAGATGCCTGAAGATACACATTTCCCTGATATAGAGCTATACTTGTGCAAATCCGTGTGCTACACAACCTTATGGAACTCAATGATACCAACCAGAGTCACGAAGAAAAATATTTTTTAGGTGGTGTTCAACTCTGCGCTCTTCCAGGCCATTTAGTCAAATCCAAGGTTAACACCAACCCTTTACGAGTAGTATAAGTTCATTACAAACTTCAAAGCCACGTTTCACAGTATGGACATCCGCGTGAAGGGAATTGTAGGAGTTTGGTATGAACTGCCATACCTAGTCATGGAGGATGACTTGGTGCGCATAACAGCAGAATGGCCACTTACCTGGTTAGAGTCATGCACCACTGGGGGTGCCTCTTCATCAGTGTTGAAGACTCCGACAAAGTTGCTGTTAGTAACGTATACATATAGGATTCATAATTTTGACTTGACTAATGGTATCTTGTAAATATGTATAAACTTTTCCTTTCTGCAAGTTATTTCACATATTTTGTGAAAAAATAAAATAAAATCAAAAATAGGGTAAAAAGTCCTAAAAGAAAGATCAAAGGACTTAGAAAAAATAATATACCCCAAAAGAAAAAGATGAATAAAACATGAAAGTGTGCAAGTCTAAATGCCATTACTTTTACCTTTTGCAGTTGATTATGGTAGAGTGTCAATAAATTCCATAATCCATGATGAGTTAAATAGTTTAATCTTGGCTTGTCATGTTTCAATTTCACTTGTTGTAGATAGAGAATAAAGAATTGTCATACAATTTAATCATGACAATTCAATAGTTAGGTAGAGAATAAGTGAATCCAACAGTTTAATCTGGATTCATGGATGAAATAAGTGTAGAATTAGATAGTTTTATTGCTTTTAGAAAGAATAAATGTTGTAAAGGTTGCTAGCTCAAATGCACCTAATCAAAATGGAAGAAAAAATGTTAGTAGTTAAAATTGGGTAGGTAGAAGAAGGTGAGAAACATCATTGTAAATATTATTCACTAGGCTGCAAATTACTAACTTCCCCTCTCCATAGCCATTAAACATTCTAAACTATCAGTCATAAAGGCTCAAGGCATTTCCTTGACTTTTGTTGGGACCGGACCCAGGGCTCTATGTCTGATTAGTGGAAAGTGTTAAATGTCTATATTAATCCCTCAGAATTACATCATTATTCCATTCATGCATTCATTCCCCTGAATAATCTTAAGTAAAAACTTCATTTTTACTTAAAGATACTCTAATTCACATTTGATTAATTTCCTTCATTACATGAAAACATTAAACCCTCAAAATTACAGTTTATCATAAGTTAAAGTGATGAGGTTAGTATGATGCAAATTTGCCTTTAAACTTCACTTTACTTGGTTATGTTTATGTTTTTGAGTATACATTGTCCCCTTTTCATATTAATTTTAACGTATCTATTAACTCCCTATAGAATAACCTTTTCCTATATTATATAACTCCCCTTTATAAAATAACCCCAAAAACCCATTAATATAACTTTAGCCAAAGTTATTTATCCCCACATGTTTAAATAAAAACCCACATTATACCCCCTTTGGCTAAAAATAACCTTATGTAAATATCCCGCCCCCTATGGTTGTTAAATCATTCTGATTTAATTAACTATATAATAAAAATATATGAAAAAAAAAATTAAACATGTTCAAATATGTGTTTAAAAAAAAAAAAAAGCCCAAAGTTTAATTTAAACCAAACTTCAAATAAAACCCATTACCTTGTTTATTTTCCCTTCCCCGACTCCCTAAACCTAAGGTTAAACTATAGCCCTTTGCAAATTCCCCGATACATATCCCATACCACAATATTAACCTTGGTTAAATTCTTTGATACCCCGCCCTTCCACTTGATTTATGTATAAAATCTGTTCTATATATAAAAACCTTCATATATCTTTCAGTCATCGGATTCAATATTGACCCTTCGATCCCCAACACCCATTTGATCCTACGGCTCCAAATAAACGCGATACTCTTATCCCCATATCCCTTCATTCCTTATCGCATAGCATAAGAGCCGTCCGATCATTCCTTTGCAAATCAACAATCCTTATCTCGCGCGATGAACTTACATTTTCCCATATCGCGTTAGTTATCAGCCATTAGATCTTCAACCAATTTTAAGATCCGACGATCTGCAGTCAACCCGATAACTCTAGTCTCTGTCCCCACCACAACCCATCGCATTAAGTGACCACTGTTGATCTTCCATCCATCAGATCACGGTCAATAATCGATGCCCTGGTCCCACTATACTTTCCCCGCAAGTCTCCTTTTAATCCTGACTGTTCGCTTTCCGATGTCAGATCCAATGGCCCTAACCCTATATTGCGCAAATAAAGTGCTCAACCCATGTTTCATAAAAATTATGCGATATGGGTTGTTTTCCCAAACTGCCCCTTGTCGACGTGTCCTAATATGATTGGATCGCGTGCAAAAAGTGAATTTCCACTTACCACCTTAGAGTCGCGCGAAAACCACCCAAGCCCAATTCAAAACCGCTCCCGCCTTTCCTGTAATAAATGAAATTAAACTGTGATTCGACTTATGGTTTAATACATTAAAACTTATGGTTTTCCATCGAATTTTACCTATTTGCGCCAAGTAAACCTGTGAAAACCTTTGCCGAGCCTTTTTTCACCATTTTTGAAACTATCTGTGAACCAGTCGCCATTTGAAAAGCCATTGTTTTCTGAAATTCATTCCTGAGAATCTCCATAACCTCTGACAGTCAAATTCACAGAAATTGAAGACTGTGAATGCA
This sequence comes from Pinus albicaulis, assembly GCA_034641835.2. Classification (NCBI taxonomy): domain Eukaryota; kingdom Viridiplantae; phylum Streptophyta; class Pinopsida; order Pinales; family Pinaceae; genus Pinus; species Pinus albicaulis. Next base: position 206,136,504 of record CM076581.1, on the reverse strand, counting down.
ACTACAACTTCATCAACTGCAAATTATACCTCTCACAGGTATTTTTCGCCATTTCAAACTGCAAATCCTTCAATTTCAAGGGACAATTCATCTTTGTAATTTCCATATCATAAAATTCAATTGAATTTTCCATTACAGAAATCTAAAAACCTCCAAAATACAAGGGAAACCCTGTCCAATTTTCTCCAGAATCCATCCTTTCCATTTTAGCAGGTTTTTAGCCATTCCCATATCATTTTCACTGCTGAACTTGATCAAAACCATCTTCTGTGCATTAAAAACCGTTTTTATCATCCAAAACCCTACTTAGAGTCCAAATTTTGTCAAAAAATCCTTCAAATACCCCTTGTTTCAAAAAGAAAACTCAGCAAACTGTTTAAACTTGCTTTGTTCAGCCAAAATGACTAAGAAACAAGTAACCCCCAAATCAGGAGGCCCAAAATCTCAGAAAAAAGTCTCTAGTAAGATACCTCAGCCTGATTCCTCTAAGCTTGATAAGCCCACTCCTGCACTTACTGCTAAGTCTATTGAAGTTGTTAGACTTGTTCAACCTCCAATAACTTCACAAGAAAATAGTTCACTAGTTGATCTTGATTACAGAATTTTTGATCCTTCAGTTGAATTAAACCTACTAGAGGTCCATAACTGGTGTTTTGGCAAGTCTGTAGAAAAAGGTGATAAGGATGTACCTGTGTGGGATTCTAATATGCCAAAGTATATTGTTCCTCTTACTCATTCAGCCCTTGATTTTGTCAGACTGTGTCAATCATATTACCTCCCAGATAAGAGGTGTATTGTCAATAAGGATAGATAAGTGATGTTCTATATCAATGCTGAGTCCATTAATTCCATGCTGCTAATGACTTATGATCCCAATTTAGCTTCACTATCAATAGAAGACTTGACACAGCTGTACTTGGACTTAGATTTTTCTGCCAAGTTCAACATATTTTAGAATTTTTTGCCTACACATGTTAATGTCCCTAAAGTAAATCTTACCTTTGATACATTTGACTTTCCATAGGAAACAAGGCAGATTGTCTCCATGCTGTCATTTATACTGGGATATAACAGTGATGAATTCACTGATGCTTCCATCTTGGGTTTTCTGTCTACTTTAAGTCCTGGACAGCCTCCATCCATTGTATACGATTTTGCCAAGTTTATTGCAGAAAATATGCACTACCAATTGTCCAGATTTCCAGAAGAAGGAGTTTTTAGATACACATCATATCTACTACATATTTTCTTGTATTATGAAACATAAAAGTTTCCCATTGAGTTGCAGAAATTGGATGTAGAAGGAAACCTCCTATCAGTTGTGTTTTGGACATCTATTTTGAGAAAGAGAACAAGGAATATACATATGCAGATTTCAATGACTTATTCATAATTCCAGCTATGAATTTGTTGACTAAGGAAGAAACTCCCAGAATTAATGAAGAGACTAAGAGAATCTTACAGTTGTCTGAGAACTGTAAGACTGGGGACTGGTACTTGTATAAGAACCACAGAGAGATCAGAGTGTATGGTGCACTCTTGGCACCATACAAACTGCCAAGGTTTGTGACCACAAGAATTTTTGCTCTAGAATATTTGAGGCAACTTTTGAATGCAGATGAAGTGAATTTTATGGCCTCTAGGAAAAAGACCCAATTTAAACTCAAAAATCAGATTGGGCCATTCATTTTCAACAATAGAGAAGCAGTAAATGAGATTAATATCAAGTTGAAAGAATACAAATTCCCAAACAGCTTTATGTGGAATTATGATCCTCAGGGTGTTTTAAGCCAGATCAGATTGAAATGAAAATTGTCTGCTTTCTTGCATGATTCCAAGCCTCAGATTGAAAAATTTGCCAATAAACTTGAGTGGGAGGAAAATAATTTATTTGATGATGACTCACAGGGTATACAGGGAAGCTGTACACAGGAAAAACAAGTTGATCAAGCACAGGTTGTTACAGTTAATAAAGAGGCTGAGCTTTCTCATAAAAGAAGCAGAGAGGAAGGCATATTTACAGCAAATACCATTTTGGATAAAACATTCAGGATTCCCTACACTAAGAAGAGTAAATTGACTGATGAGGAAAGGGATAAATCCATTGATGTTGATAATAATAATGACCATCAAATTGATGATGAGGCCACCTTAATTGTAAATGAAACACTCAAAGAGCTTCAAAATGTCCAACTTGAAGCACAGAATAAAGACACTATCATGATTGAGAAGCAACAAAATGTTGATATTCCTTCTTCTTCCAAGGAACCTGACAACACAGAGTCAGATATTCAAATCAAGTTCAAACAAATCAGAGAGAAGAATGAAGAAATCAAGAATGAAGTCTACTCTGAGTTTCTCAAGGAGAAACCTGGGAATAAAGATAGACTTCCATCTGCTTTTGATTATTCTTCAAACAAATTGGTAATGTCATTTCTAAAGCCTACAGTGGCTGATCCAAAGAAAATTTTAGACTACTCAAAGACAGACTTGGAAGTGGATGCAGATGTTGTCCATGAATTAGATCAAATAGAGTTCCACAGGAGAAATACATAAATGTTGTATTCAACGATAGTCAACAAAAAAATGAGCTCTGTTAAACTTCAGAAGACAGTGACAAATCTGCAAAATCAAATGAAATTGGACAAAGCATCATTGCATGCTAATGGATTGAGAATCAAAGCATTGGAAGACTTGGTGATCGAAGCAAGAGCTGATCCGGCTAACATTGAAGTTGAAAAGGCTTTAATCAAACAGAAAAATGAAGATATAGCTGCTCTAAGGAGGTAAATGAAATTGCCTCAAAGTGAAAATCCCCAGGCAAAGGAGATCCTTCAACATAAAACTGAAAATGATGAATTGAGTCAATTGGTTATAAATATGACAACTCGAATAAAGAAAATGGAAAACCAAGTAGAAACTTTGATGCAAGAAAATGAAAATTTGAAGAAAGCTCAACAATGTCCTACAGTTATTCCAACTGTAAGTACAACAGTTCCTTCAACATTGGCAGAACAATTGGCACCTAAAGGAGTATTGGAAACTGTAGTGTAAATTACTTCTAAATACATCTCTGCCACTTCTTCATCAACATCACAGGTAAATACAACAGAGGAAACAACTGCCATAGTCAAGGCTATGGAAGACATGTCCATAAAATATAAAGAGATAATAAATCTAAAAGGCACAATAAAAAATCTGGAAACATCCAACAGAGATGCCTTAATCACTTCCAAAGGACATGAAAATAGGGCCAACATATTACAGGAACATGTTAAAATTCTTCAAAAGGAAGTAAATCTCACAGATCAGGTTGCCTATATTAAAAATCATTTGTGGACAAAAATCACTGAAGGCATTCACTCACAATGGCCTTCTATTCAGATAATATATGAGCAAAAAGATCTGCTACAAGCTACCTTAGCAGATATTGATAAAACAAAGAAGGAACTTGGCGACAAACCACCACAAGAAATTCAAATCATATCATTTTTGAATAGTAAAAATAGGGAGGAATTAGAAGAATTGAAAATTCCTGATAGGACAGAAGCCATCCTTCAAATTAAAAATATCCTCAATAAGAGAAACATGATGAATAATTTGGAGGACAGGTGCAAAGATATGAAATTGGCTATCACCAGATTTGAGGCCAAATACACAATATTGTTACAAGCAGGTTTACCAGATATCCATGCATTGAATGAAAATTTAATGCCACAGAAGGACTATGACCAGAAGATTAGAGCCCATGCTAAAGAGCAGGCTAACAAACCTTTGCCTCAAGGGTCTCCAAGTGGCAAAGTAGCACTTCAATATTTTTGAGAATTTGTTCTTGCTTGAGAATGAAATTAAGCACATGTTCACAGAGGCTGATGAAAGCTATAAGAAGCTGAAGAGTATGAAAATTCCCACTCCTGAACAGTGGCAAGAATTCATATACCTTATGTGAATTTGACAGGAAAAGAGCAGGGAAATCATTGAGGAAATCATATTTTTACCTTAGGGTGAAAATTCAGGGTCAAAGTGTATCAGAGTCAAAGAGTATCAGTAAAGGAAAAAATTCTACTGCTGGTCATTTTTCAATGACAACAATGAAATAGTGAAAAAAAATGATAAAGAGTATCAAGATTGAAAGTGAAAAGAAGAAGTGTTCTACAAGCCATATTCCATGAGATAATGCATCAATTTCCAGCAATGCTCCCAGCTAATCATAAAATCAGTTTGATTAAGATAAAAATTTCTATTTTTCCTTGTAAAAGAGGACAACTTGCAAATTGTTTTGCTGCTATCCCTCTTCTTATGTTATATTTCCTATTTTTCCTTGAAACATTATCTCAAACTTTGAGATATTTTGTAAGTAATTAAAATTTATAAATACTTCATCTTTCGAAGTATTCAGTGTGGAATAAAATCTGAAGATTACTATAGACTTATTTTGTTGAAACATTGGGACTTTTTGTGAGTTAAATTGAAGCAGCAGGCTGGAAACTGAAGCAAAAGACATCATAGTTAAGGATTCATGAGATAACCAGATGAGTACAGTCTTTTCATGTTTTCATTGTGTATTTATTTAAGTTTCATTCATACATCATGTTTATTTTCCTTCTTAAATGATAAACTAGGAAAGTTATTACAGAATCAGTGTTAAAAGCTCTCTGTATTTACTAGTTGTCATTATTTATGTTTTATGCTGATTTCCAGACTATAGAATTCTTAAATGCTATTTAGTCTCGTTTGACCTCACCTTTCCCTCTTCCTTTCTGTGATCTAGGGATTCTTAATTTCCCTTAGTCCAGAATCATATCACTTCATCAAATTATCCTTTCAAACCCTCTGAAAGTTATCTAACTTTCCCTTAGCATATTTGCATCTTTGACCTTGGTTTTCTAGTCTTGTTAGCTAGAAATTTGACCCCATTGCCCAATAGTTAGATAGATTTTTTTATGGTTTCCTTTGTAGTCCTTTATTTCCACCAACTTTCAAAAAATCAAACCCAATTGTCCATTCATAGCTAGCCTAAAATCCGTTACAAAACAAAGTTAAATATTTAGGAGAGATCCCTCTTCGGAACTCAGGAAGGCTAGATCCTGAATTCTAAAAGAGGTTCTTGGTTACCCCTGGTTTTCTTAACTACAAAATCCTCATCCCACAACCTAAGAATTACTAGGGTGATAACAACTGCGAACCACCAAGGATACATAGCAGAAAGGAAAGGACGCTGAAGAAGAACCTGAGCCTACTACGGCAGGAGAAACAATATATTTGGAGAAGGATGCAGAAGACATAACTGGTGAAGGCATTGAGGGTACTGAGGCACATATAGCTAAAGGCACTAAGCGCAGTTCTCATGCAACTAGGGGTCTGCGCAAGAAGAGAAAGGGGTCTAATTTAGTTGTAACAGAGGACCTCACTCTCACTGAGGATGAATTCACGGAGATCAAGAACACAGTAAAGTTTTCCATGGAGGATAAATGGAACAACATGGAAGCACATTACAAATCTGTTCTTGAGGGAGTACAGTCAGGCATCTAGGAGCTCAAAATGCAAGCGAGCAAAATACAAAAGAGCATGAATCAAGAGAGGCTGCAACAAGTGAGTGTGACTACCTCTAGTCTCAGAAAGATAAATGTGTAACCAATCAACACGGTGCTGCCATCCCCCTTGGAAAACCGCCTACTTCAGATCCCTGCACTAGCCATTATAGTTGAGTCGCCTACCTTGTGCGCTACCCTGTGCAAATGCAGAGAGATTAGCATAGACTTGGCGGTGTTACCAGGCAGAAAGCTCCATGCTATCCACGTCATGATCGTTGATGAGTTACAGTACCGGGAGGCCCATGCCTTCCATGCTGCCAAAGAGTCTTAGAAGCAAGCAACAACGCTGCAACAAAAGTAAAAAACTATAGAGGAGGTGTGTCGTGCAACTGAGGATCGTTGCGCCACATTAGAAGCAATGATCGATCAAGACTTTCCAGAGGTCACTGTCCCTGCATTAGCTGCACCAATAACATAGATAAATAGCTTGGTCATTGTGCTAAAGGAATCATGCACATAGATCTAGACCGTCTAGGTAGAGTTGGAGCAACAAATCGCAGAGCTACAGATGAAGCTCTAAGATGAGACATCGCCAGAGGTTTGAGCACAGCGCGCAACAGAGGTAAAGGAAACTAAAAACAGTGTAGCAAAAACAGTGGCCGAATGTGGAACACTCTTGGATGAAGCCATGGGAATTTGGACATATGTCCAGAATGACCCAATGGTTCAACAATTTAGAAACAAGCTTCACATAAAATAAAAATAGATTACTGAGATCAGGATGGAAACGCCCACATTAGTAACAAAACAGAGGCTTGAAAAACTTCATGAAGGCAAGGCAATTCAGTTAGATATTGAAGACCTGCGCCGCTGAGATAAGGTCTTGGAAACAAGGATGAAACCTTGGGCTGAGGAATCCTTGCAACTGTCGCAGAATCTCGATAGCACCCTCAAAAGCATAAAACAAACACAACGTAGCATCAATTTGGTAGTTGAGGGGCCAACAATAGAAAAATTGGTCGATGAAGCGCAAAGTGATGTCGCTCAGAGCATTGAAGTCATCATGCCACTCTGGAGCTCTGTCAATGCACTAAAGGCGAAGATGAAGGTGTTGGAAATTGGATAAAACAATGCTTCCCATGTGTTTCGCAACATGGACTAACCGCCTCTTGTGGATCCTTATCTCTGGCGATGCGATTATTGACTAACACCTACAGGTTTTGGTCTAACAACAATAGTGATTCCCAACAAGTGGTATCAGAGCATAGGTCACAAGTTCGATACACACCCGGCTCGAGTTGGGGGGGAGATTGTTGGACATTGGATAAACCAATGCTCGCTGTGTGTTTCATGAAATGGAATAATCGCCTCTCGTGGATCCTTATCTCTGGCGATGTGATCTTTGACTAACACCTGCGGGTTTTTGTCTAATGACGATTGTGATTCCCAATAGAAGGCAACTGCCTCGCAGTGACTCAAGACGAGTCACGAGATTGCGTTGGGGGCCTATTGGAGAGGGGTCCCCTGGGGTGTATTTTTGGGTTAATTTTGTCTAAATTTTGTTGTACACACTGTGAAAAAATAGTCAATGGGGCTTTGGGGTGAGTCAAAGTCCCTTAATAATTGTAATAGGTTTAAAGGGAAAAACCACGAGTCTCAAACCATGGTATGAGACCATGGTATGTGAACATCTATGATAGTATAAATATGTAAGGATTGAGTCGATTAAAGAAATAAATAAATCGATCGATGTTGTATGGTTGTTTTTTAATGTTTTTATCTAAGTTTGGGTTTGTCTGGGTAGAAAGGCTCCTACTGGCTGTGTGCACGGAGACCTAAGTCATGAGATGTGTGTGAAATCTGCTGTTGTGTGTGCAGAAGGATTGAATGTACTGAATTGAAAGATATCTTAATAAAAAAGGAAATTTTGGTGAATCTAGATCCTTATGTTATTTCTGTCTTGATTATCTATTATTGGCTGTTGATCTGTTCTGTTATTGCATATTTACTTCTGTTAATGGTTAATTTCATCTATATGCGAATTAGTCGATGTTAAATGAGTAGATCTGAACGAAGTATACTGTGCAAAAACTATATTACAGTATTCTGTGATAATTTGCGGAAGGATTAGATCTCTTTACTATGCATGCATGAATCTGTTATATTATTTGCACTAATTCCGATTAGGGCCACCACGTCAAAAGCTTCCTTAGGGTGCGAAAACCTGGTTCCAGCACCCCCCCATACTGCTTCGAGTGAGACTTTGATCTGCGTAAGTAGATCACTGCCGAAAGGGCCAGTAGTTGGAGGGTTTTGTTGGTTGTGTGATAACTCCGAACTTGGGTCAGGTTCCCTAAAGCCAACATTATCAAATACTTTTTTGGATGGTATATCTACAATATTTTTAGGAGGAGCCTCAATATTTTTCTTTGATGAATTATCAACATTTTTCCTACTCAAATTATATTTATGTACCTCCATAATAGCATTATGATATCCTTGTTTAAAGTCTTCTGATTTAGATGGATTATCTTCAGATTGAGAAAGTATGAAAATGTCTTGTTCTTCTTGAGTTAAGAAAATAGGGTCACCATAATTTATTCCCATCAAATTTATTTTGTTTTCTTTAGTGTCTTTAGCTAATTCCCCTTCTTCTTCTGTATAGTTTTCTTGGAAGGGAGACATAATTTCTTGTTGTTGGTCATTTGGGCCTCTTTGCTCTCTTTGTTTAATCTGAGGTGGGTTTATCCTAAAGTTAGGATTCCTAATATGAGGACTAGGTTGGTTTTCCCTAGGAGGAGTTCTCTCAGCTATGTTTATTCTTTCCATCATTCTTTCCATAGTTTTCACTAAAGTATCTAATTTTGCATTAGAAGAAGATGTGGATGGTTCCTCTTTTATGGCAACTATTTTCTCATATCTAATTCTAGCTCTTTTAGCTAACATATTGGTTTCTACACTTACAACATCTCTCTGCATCTCTTCCAAGGTAGTAGGGTTCCTTTCTCTTAGCTCGTAGTACATGTCAGCATCAAAAGCACCTGAAAAATTAATCAAGGCTAATCCTTTAGGAGGCTTAATCGTTGCTGGATTTGCATTATAAATGTGATTGAACCTAGTGCAATAATCTTGCACACTTTTCCTAGGGGCTCTCCTAACGCTTTCATATTCTGCTAAAATTTGAAGAGGATTTTCATGATTTCCCATCTAATGAGAAAATATTAATGAAAGGTAGTAAGGTCAATTATAGTAGTTGTTGGTAAATATTTGAACCACTTCCTTACCTCTCCATTAAGTCTTTGGGAACAAATCCTCATTTTCACATCTTCTTCATCTTCCTCTTGAAGGTCAAAACAATCGTTCCTTTTATCTACATGTTATTGTGCAGTGAATAACCCAGTGCCATTAAATTGAGGAATTTTAGTTTGGTAGTCTTGAGGCATATTATGTAATGGTGCAGGTAAAACTAGGGGGGCATACCTAGCTGCCATAAATGGTATATGGGGATGAACAATAGATGAACTTGTAGGAGGTGTAGCTATGGAAGGGATCAAAAAAGTTTGAATAATGGTTTGTGATGTTGATGGCCGGAGGTAATAGAAATTGTTGAGGAAATGGAACTAGTGGAAATATGATGTATGGATTGAGTGGTGGGGGTTGAAACATAGAATGATAGGGATGAAAGTTCAATGGATTGTTGAATATATGATTTATGGACAGCTTGGTCTAGCTCAGTCACAAGGTCTTCTCATTTTTCCAACTGTTTGAGAGCTTGTTGATCAAAATATTGATCTACAAAGTGATGTTCAGATTTGTATGTTTCTAGTATAGAATCATCAAAGACTTTTTCAGCCACAAAAGTTTCAGATTTTGTTCTAAACAAACGGTGTTCAAAAGGAAAATCAAATTAAATGTTTTCTATGGTAACATAGCTCTATGAACGAGAATTTTTTTTTGGTGGAGGACTACTACTGCCTTGACTCTCAGTTAATATTTTATTCCTTATCGATTTCTCGGGGTTATCCAAAATCTCAGGAGGCTTTGGATCTGGATGAGCTCTAATACGAATTATTTTAGGAGCAAGATCTTATATAATATTTAACACACAATTTCACTATGTACACAGATTACAACCTCAAACATTTATTTTCTGAAACATACATATTTAATGCACTAAAAATAATTTTTTTTTAACGAGGGAAATAAATTTTCAAGCCAAGGTCTGTTTCATCCCCAGTATGGTCGCCAGGATGTTATCGCTCTGTAATTTTTTAGGCTGCAGAGAAAATCACAGAGGTAACCTTAGACAACTTTGGAAACTAGGAATCTATCCCTTCCAGTTTCAGAGAGGGATCTCTCTTTATAATTTAGCTTTGTTTGACTGAAGGTATTAAGCTAACTATTAAGTTCAGGTTTGGGTTTTTTTGTGTTGTTGGGTTGAAACTGGGAAGATAGGCCATGGGAAAATGGAGTCATAGGTCAAGACTTATCAAATATAGTGTTTATAGGCTAAACATACAGGGAAATATAGGAAAATATAGTGGATACTTAGAATATGTGGTATGGTGGTGAAGAATAGATTCAGAAAATCCAATTAAAAACAGAGAAATTAAGAATTCTGAGTTTAATTTTGAGTGGAAAACATAAGAAAATATTCATAACCCAGATACAAAGTGAAAATTTAAACAAATTCTGTTCTTTAGCTTATTATAATAATTCAGATTTAGAAACACATAATGAAAATAAGAAATAAAGATATTCACAAAGATAGATGCACTTCACCATTAAAATTGACACAAGAATCTTGTAATTCTTGCACTGTATTACTGAAAATCTAATCAATGGAAGCTCTGTGAGCTACTTTACAATATATTTCCTTTTTCCAAACAAGTACCAAAATTAAGAATTCAATTTGTGAAGTATTTATACATAATTATTACAAAATATCTTGCTAATAGAGATCAAGGTAGGATCCTAAAATATCTAAAAACTGTTTACAAAAATAGCACTAGAATTTATGAACTGGAGAACTGTTGGAGGTGCTGGTCCTATTTGTGAGGATGACTGTTGATGACTGGGCCTCCAAATCCGCTGAATTGTTTTGCATTATTGTCTAATATGGAAACATTTATTCGAGTAACTCACACACTTTCTCCCATATATCTTCGGTTGGGATAGAAAATTTGATTAATTTTCTATAGGCCTCATAAACCTTTGTGTATTTCTGAAAAGTGGGTTTGATGATGAAAATATCTCTCATCTAATGACTTATAAACAAGTCATAATCAATGGCTTCTATAAATGTTTTCCCTATAATGTGCCCCTTTATACCTGTAAATATGGATATGTCTTGGGAAATCTTGTTTAAATTTTCTTGGTAGTCATTCAAACTTATTGATCTATCTTTTGCATTCATAAGCCTTGGAAACCCTTTCCTATTCAACACTTTCATCTTCTTGTGAAATCTCTGAATGCTGGTATCAATATTTTGGCACTTGTTCTCCATATGCAACATGAGGTTTCTTTTGGTGTGCACCCTCTTTACTTCTAGTATAATCTCTATCCTATCTTCAATCCCCAACTGCTATAATCCCTCTCTATTTTTGGAATTTAAGAGCTTAATGATGGATGTAGCTTCCGCAGGCTTCTGTCTCAAATCTGTCTTTATTTGTTTAAGTGCCTCTATTGATCTTTGTATTGATTCCTGCTGATCAAACACAATTTGAATGGAAGGCCATATCTATGTGATGGCTTCATTAATCTCTGTCCATATATTTTCTCTAGCTTGGGACAAAGTATGGGCCATTACTGATTCACTTTGAAACTGCTGAAATTTTAATGTCAACTGATAGATTTTCTGTAATTCAGACACATAAGAAGTATCAATTTTGAGCTTCTGTTCCGAAAATATCTTTAGTTGAGCTCTTAATATGAAAATCTCCTGTTGATGAAGGTTCAGATTATCCATGGCTTTTTTTAATTCATTTGAAATATCAACTATCTGTGTTGGTTTCTAAGTCGAAGTAGATGCACCTAGAGTTGTGGCCACTGCAATTGGAATAACTGTAAGAGGGACTATGGCCAATTGTGTTGCCTGCTCTTTTTCTTTGAGCAGTTTCTCTAACTCCACCTCCATATCTCTAATTTAGCTGTTATGTTCAATGTTTATTATGAAATGTCTTCTTTCTATTTCTCCATCTCTCCAACCTCCTTAGCTTGTGGGTCTTCTGTGGCAGGAAATTTCAGCTGTTTCCTTAGTGCCGTTATATCAACATTTTTTCTCCTACTATTCATTAGGGGAATTTTGAGTTTTAAAATGGGCCTCCTAAGAAAAATTTACAAAAAAAAAAACTTTATAAGAACTAATAGGGTTCAAGATGATGATTTCAACCATGGGGGATGATTCACCATTATTGGAGTAAAAAATCAAAAATATTAAAAATTATAAAATAATAAAACTACTTTTTCAACTCGTATTTTCAAATGATCTCTCTAATATTTTACTCAAATTTTGAGTGGGAGTACTCGTTGGATGCAAAATTTAATTCCTCATCCATAGAGTACCCATGTTGCATAATTTCGATGGACCCTGTTACATGAAAAATGAAAAATACATGAAAAAACAGTGTTTACAATCAAGTTTTTCATGTATTTCTCATTTTTCATGTATAAGTGCACATAGAAAGTATGCAACATGGGTACTCCTTGGATGAGAAATCAAATTCTTCATCTAACGAGTCACTTCCGCTCTAAACTTGAGTAAACCCATAGGGAGATAAGTTGAAAATATGAGTTGAAAAAATAGTTTTTCCTTTTTTCCCTCGAAAATTTGGTGATGTAATCATATCTTATTTTATTATTTCAACTATTATTTTATAATTTCCTTAGGAGGCCCATTTTAGACCTAAAAATTCCATTAATTTTCTTCTGTTGCTTTCACATCATTGGGATTGTATCCCAATTTGACTACTAAGTCCTCCTGTGACTTAATTTTGGTATCTTTGGCCAAGGATGAAATCCTTTCCAATTTGAGTTATGTTTGTGTATTATTTATTGATGCCTGCAATCCAGAAGCTGACATAGCAACATTAGTCAGTGAAGAATACATCATTTCACTAGACTGTTTATGCATTTCCATTTGGTTAATGGGATGGATTTCCTGTGCATCAAATGAAAATACATGCTCTTCATAATATACTGGTGTACTTGGGGTTGGTACTTTGGCTTTCAATAATGCTATTTTCATTTTTACCTTCTCAGTATCAAAGGCTGAAAGTAGCCTATGATGTGTTTTTTCTGTTCGCTTCTTGAATTGTGTATATGTGGAGGCTTTCAACAACTCATTCCTTTGCTTTATTGCTTTGTAATTTGCAAGGATGTTGGGCTCAACAGTGTCTTGAGCCAAATTAGTTGACTGTGATTTTTTTGGAGGATCTTTTGTAGTTCAAGAAGAAGGGGAGCCTATGATGATATCATCCTCCCTGGTAGATACATGAGGGTCTATTATCACAATTGCCTCTTGTACTTTTTTTCCCGGATAAAACATTGGTGCAAAATTGTCTTTTTTTTCTTCTTATAGATTAATAATTCCTTAGCTCCAATTTCTCTGATTGGGTATTATTCTCTTATCCTTTTCTCCTGCTTCTCCTGAGGTGTAGGAGTCTAAGAGGTTGTTGTGGAGATGACCTGTTATTCAACCTCTTGTAGGGTGTACTCCTCCCATTGATTTTTGTTCATATAATGCTCTATTTTTGGCCGATGAGTATGTGTGTAGGGAGTTTTCTTTTTCTCCACCATTAGCTTTGAAATCAAACCATTAGCTTTGAAATCAAACCAAAAGGGTCATAAGACCAAGTGAAGCAAAATTTGAGGTTCATTTGGTTCAACAACAAATCAACTTCTCTACCAGCTATTCAAGCATTGCAGACAATGGGTCCAACCTGTGCTTTAATCTTAAACTGTGCCTTATTCTTGGAAGCCACAAAATGAATGTCATCCATGTGGATCATCTATCTAATGTACTCTAATGAGAAAAGTCTCATATGTACAAAATTTTGTAGCTTATAGGGTGGAAATTCACAGCCATAGACCTTGATATTTGTAGAATTCTGGTATAAACACCAATCACCTGTCTTTACCTGATCACTTTGATGCAAATTTTTTTGAACATCTGCCCCTATCCTAGGCTCCAACTCACTGTTTAGGAGGAAAACCACTATAGACAAGAACTTGTCAACATATTATGTGAAGGAAAATTTTGTGGAGTTCCTTCTCACCAAGGATGTCCAATGTATTACTGATTGAGCCTCACCCTACTCATTCATTTTCTATAGAGTGAAATGAAACCTGTCTGCTTGATATTAGATGAACAAATACACTTACATTGCAGAATACTTGAAAACCCCCTCTCTAGAAAACTTAAAAAACTGATCACGCATGGCATCTGAAATAAATTGACTATAATTAAAAATGGTAGGCTTCTCTTTAATGGAAAAAATTGAGAGGAAGCAAACAATGGCTTCATCAATCCATTGGTCTGAGTGGTAACCGAGGATATATGCAATAATGGTAATAATTTTCTTGGTTACTTATGGAAACATGGAAGAGGCATATGGAGGGTTTGTTTTTGGCAGTTGGGAAACTTCAGGGAGAAAGATATCAAAGATCTTATCTCTCCGTGGGAAGGTCAGGTCTTTATACAACTTTGTGAGAAAATCTACAAATAATGACATGGAGGACTCTGGATTATTTGTTTGAAGCATCTGTGAAATAGCTTCAGCTGCAATGGTGAGGAGAACTTCACCCTTATGGTTTACTATTTCTCGTTGGGATGGCGCATAACTACTTTGACACCATGAGACGAGTTCATGAAATTGATAAGTTTGGGGAAACATGAATTGTGGCTGGGAAGAATCCCATATGCCCAATTCATCTTCAATGGTCTAAGAATTTTTATTTTAACCAACTATGAAGTTCGAAAATTTCGAATTCATAGTTGGTATCTGTTGGGGTTCCCATGTTTTGGCCAGATTAGCAAGACCAAAAGATGAGACAACATCAAACCACTTTCAGACCTCAGGATATAGCCCTCCTGGGTCCAGAGAGGGATCTCTCTATGATATGTCAAAGGTATATGACTTTGAAGCTCAAGGTTTAAGATGTTAGGCTAGTTATAGGCACAGGGTTTGTTTGTTTGATTTTTTGTTTGGTTGCTGGTTATCAGGAAGGAAGGGTTCAATGTAAGACAAGGATGAGAAAAGAGGGATAAGGCAGAGGTGAAATGATCCAGGAAATATTCAAAACCATTGGGCAATGGAGTCAGGAAAGGATTTGCTTACTATCCAATGTGAAAGCTTTCAATTGGGCTAGTCATATAAAAAATTGGATCTTAAAGATGATTGTGTGATATGGAATGATAAGAGAGGAGGAATAGTAAAGGTTTAGAACACAAAGTTAAAGACCAGTTGGTTGCACAAGGATCCTAGTGGACAGGGCTAACTCTAATCCCTAGTGTTCCCAAATCTTCCAGCTAAATCCTTAACAAGAAACATCTAAGAACTAATTCATTTAATTCATACATCAGAGAGCAGGAAATAACATCCACTACACTGGTTAAATAAACTGAAATCAATTCTTAGATCACACATATAGCATAAAACATCAAAGGCAAGGAGAGCAGAAACATAGGGTACCTAACAAGGGTAAATCCTATTCCAATATTCTGATGCAAGCCAGTAGAAACGAAATGAAATGAATTAAAACATAGAGAAAGGAAAACATCACCGCTGCTTTAGATCAGGATCCAAAGAAATGTGCTTGTCATATTGAATAGCAATACCAGTCAAGTACAACAATGCCAATAGCCGAATACTCAGTTTGAAATCATATTCCTCAGCCTATCTTACAACTTTACACAAAGACTGTGTCTCAAAAGAAACTACTTGCAATTCTCTAATAACTGATCAAAAACCTTTACAACGAGTTTCTTCATGAATTTATAGCTCCAGAGGAGCAGAGAAGGTAGGTGAAGAACTAAATGCAGCATTAAAAACTTCAGAAGAGGAAGAAGGCCGAAGCTCACTCTGTATAAATTCTGTGCATTAATCTGGGACACCCTTGGGTGAAAGAGTGGTCTTTGTCAGGTTTCCATTAACTCCAGGTATGTCTTTGATGTACTTTGGATGCAGAACATCTGTAGTACTTGAAAAAAAGTAAATCAATGATTCAAGTCTGCCATGCTGTGCAACTAATGCTTATGATAGCGTAGGACTGCTGTGGGGCTAGAAAATCTCTCTTGGACACAATGAATACTGAAACCATCATGTGTACTGTGTCCGTGCTCGGGAAGAAACATTCTGTTGATTTGAAACCCTGATGATATGGTTTTTTGCGTGCTGTACCCTCTATGTGATCCATGACGTCGCTAATCTGGTGCTTTGCCTCTAAATCTCTGAACATAAGGATTATATATCTTCATTTGCGTGCCTTAAGCTCTCTGCTGCTTCATTTAAAACTCTGACTATGAAATCTGTGTGTTAATGGCGTAGGGACATTTTTATAGGGTCAAACCCTGTTCTTTTAATGGCAAGTCGTGTCAGAGCACTATCCCGGGCTTTTCTCCATGATACGATCTCTGTGCACGCTCTTCCCTGTGTTTTCTGTCGCTGTGACAGAAACCCTGAATCATGGCAGCCATTTACTGTTGGTAACCCTGCAAAACACGAAAAACTGTTACGAAAAACATGTATGGGGGTGGGATGATGTGGACGACTGCGAGGATGATAGTGGGACTGTAGAGAAATGGCTAAAAAATGCAGAGGAATGGTGGAGAAATGCTCTGGTGAAGGCTGACAAAAAACAGTGGAAGGTGTCGAGGTAGACATTTTAACATAAAAAACATTAAAATTTAATCTTTGAATGGATTATAAAGGGGATGGGCGAGAAAAACGATGAAGATACGTGGACGGATGACGTGGCGGGCCCGGGTCAACGGCGAACGTGTGATTGAATCTGGACCGTCCGATCTCGACGAAGATCAACGGTGAAAAATGCATCGGAGGGCGATGGATAGTGGGCCAAGGGTACGGTTTCCTTGGGTTAAACCTCGCGCAGCTCCGTGGAACGACGACCGTTGGATGGGCGATTGCAGATCGGACGACTGATAGCGATATCGCTGCGTGTCCACGGACGAACTTTAACGCGCGATGGGAGGGTGGTTTTCTAGCCATACCGGTGCCACGCGTCGGAAGCTGTATGGAATTGCTTCGTGATCAGAAAATACCGCCCCTCGCCCGAAGGCGGTGTGATAGAAACTAGGTGGTTTTGAAATAGTGCGCTACGGGGACCACCGAGACGGGGGATTATAGACCGTTGATCGCAATTTAAATGAACGATGGATATTCGATCGGGCGGTGAACGAGAAGAACGACTTGAGGTCAAGCATATCGGCCATCCATTCTGGAAGACTTGCCCTACTGAATGCTCGATGAACAAATGCAGGCGCTACTGAAGAAGCTGGTCATAAAGCGCTTGTTTGTGAAGAGTGGGATCAGGGTCAAAGAAATAGGCTCAATTACATAGAAAACATGATTTTTGGCCCATTTCAACGAAATTAAAAGTCAAAATGGGTAACGATAGGGGGATGAAGGGGAATTAAATGAAACAAAGTGTATTTGGAAGGTTGAAAGGGGATTTTAGGATGGTTTTGGAGGACGAGGGGAGGGATTTGGGGGGATTAAGGGGACCATAAAGGGGGAATTTTTGGAGAGGTTTAGAAGGATTAGGGGCATGATTTTGGGGTAAAGAAAGGGGGTTTTGAAAAATGAAGAAGAGGTGAAAAGGGACATTCTGCAGGGATATAAGGGTTAATGTAGGCCTTTTGGAGCAGAATTTATGTAATCAATGAGACCTTATAAAGGGAGTCATAAGAGGGAAATTTATCAAAGGCAAAGGCACAAGAGACTTCAAGGATGATGTGTCTTCAGGGGAGATGCATTCCTTGAAGGCTCAAAAACAATTTAGCCCCCTACTTTGCTTTGTCAAAATTTATAGGGGGGCTAACAGTGGCTCCACATGGGGATGACTTCTTCTTGAAGGAGTCAAGAATTCAGAATTGATCTTTGGAGTAGGCCAGATGCCTGCTGCTTGAGCCACCTTCTTCTTTGATTTTTAGCTGCCACAATAATGAAGACATCAATTTAGCAGAAAAACTTTCCCAATCAAGCTACCTACCCACACTGCAATCCTAGCATTTTTTCTTCTTCTAGGGTGCATTTGAGCTAGCAGACCCTTTACATCTTTTTATTTTTTACAAACAAGAAAATATACCTATTCTATTTCTACCCTTATTACTCCATGAGACCAGATTAAACTGTTGGTCTCACATGTTTCTCTACCTAATCTAATATCTGCCGGGATTAAACTGTCCAGCAGATTTCTTCTCTACATTCTACAACAGAAATTTAAAAACAATCAAACCAGGATTAGACAGTCTGGTTTGCTGTGGATCCAAGGCATAAAGACAGTTGCACATGGACAGAACTTGCAGAAAACTGAAAACAAAACTTTGAAGGCTTGAAATATGAAATCTTGAAGCATCCTTCTTCTCTTTGTGACTCAAGTTTTGAGCATGTTAGAGTCACTTCTTTTCTTCATTTCAGCTCTGGTTTTGGGCATGTTAGAGCTGATTCTTCCTTCTTCTTTGCTGGTCCAGATTTTGAGCATGTTAGGACCAGCTGTCTTACTTTATTTGGCTCAGGTTTTGATCATATTAGAGCCAATCCTTTGCATTTCATAGGTTCATGTTTTAAGCAGGTCTGAACCTCTCCTTTTCCTCTGTTTTTTGAAACATTTTCTTTTTTTTTTTCTTGAAAACAAAAAACTGCAATGGTATGTACAATGAAAATGGAAAACTGGAAATTGGAAATCAGCAGAAGTAGTGTTTGAGAATCCTGCCATTGACAAGACCCCCAAACAGCTCTGTACCATCTAATTCATGTAGGAAGAAAGCATTTGGACCCACAGTGGCCTGGATGATGTACGGACCTTGCCACAGACTGTCAAACTTGCTGTGCTTTCCTTTATCCTCTCTTCTTGAGTCCCACTTCAGAACTTTATCCCCAATTTTGAAATTAGCAGCTTTGGTTCTTTTATCAAATAATTTATTTATATTTTCTTGAACCTTCACTGCTCTGTTGTAAACCTCTTCCCTTTTTTGCTGGAGATGAATTGTCTGGTTTATCCTTCTCACCATACTGTCTTCTTCTGTTTGAATCTCTTGGACCAACTTAATTACTGGTACCCCAAGGATGGTAGGAAACACTGCTTCTGTTCCATAGACAAGCTGATAAGGTGACATGCCAATAGATTTCTTTGTTGTAAGCCTGTCAGCCCACAAAGCATGTACTAACTTGTTATGCCATGACTTTTTGTTCTCTTCCAACAGCTTCTTGATGATGATCACCAGGCTCTTGTTTGATGATTCAGCTAATCCATTACCTTGAGGGTAATAGGCAGTTGAATGACTGAGTGCTATTTGATACCTGTGACAAAAATCAACCATTTTCGATCCAAAGAGCATTATCATGATTATTTTCCCTGGGCAGCCAAACCGAGAGAGGATATGACCTTCTAGGAAACTAATGATGACTGAATCTATGGCATTCCTAGTAGGTATGGCCTCTATCCACTTAGTGAAATAGTCTGTGGCTATTAGGATCCATTTGTGTTGTGCATAAGAAGCAGGGTGGATTTCACCTATGAAATCTAGGCCCCATTGCAAAAAGGGACCTTCAACAATGATGGGTTGTAGAGGTAAGGGAAGGAGCTTTCTTTTGCCTTCAAAAATCTGGCATTTGTGGTAGGAAATTATCATCTTATGGACATCATTGAAGAGTGTAGGCAAATAGTAGCCAGCTCTGAGTATTTTTTTTGCAGTGACTTTCCAGCTCAGGTGGCCTCCACACTCTCTTGCATGGAATTCTTGTTTAATCCTCTCTGCCTCATTTTCAGGCAATCATTTAAGCAATAGGCCATTTGGGTTCTTCCAGTATAAGTAGTTATTCAATATGCAATAGCTCCTGGCTTTTAGCTTTAAGAATCTGGCCTTGGTATTTGATAGTTCAGGAGGGGCATTGAGGTGTGTAAGCACATACAAAATGTCAGAATACCAAGGAGAGCTCTGAAACTTTTCCTCAACAATGGGATCAGGAAATTATTGTTGCTCATCCAAGGTATTTACCATGTTAATGTCAAGGGCCTGCAGATTTTATTTAGCCATTAATTTTGCTAAGCCTTGGCCTTTGATCAGTTTGGTGGGTTTTATCTCAAGGTCGTATTCTAAAATCACAGCAATCCATTTGCCCCTCTTCCCATCTGGGTCTTGGGACAAGATGTATTTGACCACTATATTTGGCACATAGGCTATGGTGTGGGAATGCAATATGTACACCCTGAAGTCTTTCAAGGCCTTAATCAAAGCATAGGCCTGTTTTTCCATAATTTTATATTTCAAGGGTGTATCCCTAAGTGCTTTGCTGAAGAAAGAAATGGGCTGTTCCATTCCCTCTGAATTTTTCTGCAGTAGAACTGCAACTATTTTATGCTTGGAGGCAAATGAAAAAATCAGGAAATATTTTGAGAAATCTGGGCTAATTAGGACAGGAGCCTGGGTGAGTGCAAGTTTTACTGATTCAAAATATTTCTTGGCTTCAACAGTCCACTTAACTCCTACACCCTTCTTCAGCATGTTAGTCATATTCTTAAGGTGTTCAGCTAGATTGGGAATAAACCTTCTAAGGAAGTTAATTTTTCCAATGAAGGACTGTAATTCTTTGATGTTTCTCGGGTATGTGATTTGTAGTATTCCCTCAACTCTTTGTGGGTCTATCCTGATTCCCTTTTCAAATATAATGTGGCCAAGAAGTTTTCCTTCTTGCAGCCCAAATACAGTATTTTTGGGATTCAATGACGGACCAACCCTTCTGCATTTTTAAAACACTTTTCTCAGATGTTTTAGGTGTTCTTCTTCAGTCTTAGAATAGACTGTTATGTCATCTAAGTAAATAACAATGAAGTGTCCTATCTCATCTGAAAAATCTATATCCATTGCCCTCTGGAAGGTTGCACCAGCGTTCATCAGTCCAAAGGGCATTTTTACATACATAAAGGTGCCCCATGGAGTGGTAAAGGCTGTCTTGAGTTGGTCTTCTGGGATTACTAAGACTTGGTTGTAACCTGAAAAACCATCCAACAAAGAAATCCTTTTGAGCCTACTACTCGCTGTAGAATGTGTTCCATTTTTGGCAAAGGGTAGTTGTCTTTGAGTGAGGCTCTATTAAGATTTCTGAAGTCAATACATAATCTAATCTCCCCAGTTTTCTTTCTCACAACCACTAAGTTCAAAACCCAATAAGAGAACCTTACGGGAACTATTATGCCTGCCTCATACATCTTTTTAATCTCTTTTTCCACTGCAAGCAATTGTTTCGGGTTCATCCTACGAAGTTTCTGCCTGAAGGGTTTCTGATTTTCTTTTAAAGGTATTTTGTGTTGTATAATGTTCGTGTCATAAGCCTTTAAGTCTTCGTAGCTCCAAGCAAACACGTCAATAAATTC
Source organism: Pinus albicaulis (assembly GCA_034641835.2). NCBI lineage: Eukaryota > Viridiplantae > Streptophyta > Pinopsida > Pinales > Pinaceae > Pinus > Pinus albicaulis. Next base: position 206,115,355 of record CM076581.1, on the reverse strand, counting down.
TTTGAAAAGGTCAATGTATTTCTTTTTCATGTTTTCCGGGAGAGACCTAGCCAATTTAATTATTTTGGGCTTGTCTTTTGTGCCTACATTGCATTCTTCAACGTCAGAGTCCGCGTGCTCAATGGTGGGCTTTTTTGCCACATCATCAAAGTCAAAAAGGTCTTCTAACGGTGCCAGACCTCGAGGTATGTTCTTATCTTTGGCCTGTAGCACCTCTACTTCTTCACTTTCTGCGTTTTCACACTCCGTGGTTGAATTTCCAGTTTCTTCATTTAAAGCACTTATTTCTACATCGTGGGGTGTAGTTTCTTCCTCGGCCGAGGGTTCCTCACTTACGCAGCTATCACTAGACGTAGAGTCTGAATCAAAAAACTCAAACTCGTTCCTGCCCATCAAAAAATCTTCAATTTGTTTATCTCCCTCGAAAACCTGCCAGTATTTTTCGTTATCCAGCACTGCAGGTCTGAATCTGGTTTGTATTATGATTTGTTGGTCGCTTGGAGTCTTAGGGTATGAACTAGCTAGGCAAGCTAATCCATTCGCAATGGCGTTCTGATTTCTAGGAACAAACACTAATTCGTATTCAACAAATTTTTTCAATATATCCACAACATCGTTCCTATATGCTCTCAACCTAGGGTGTTTGGCTGTGTATTCACCGTTCACCTGTTTTATCACCAGCTCAGAGTCTCCCTGCACGGATATCTTACGGGCCCCTAATTTCTTCAATAGATTTAAACCTAGGATAAGGGCCTCATACTCTGCAATATTATTGGTACATTTGAAATGCAGATTGCAGGCATGGATTTCCGCGTAGTCGCTCTCTGTGTTACGTAGCCAAACCCTATCTCCGGCAGTTCTTCTTGTGCAGGACCCATCGAAACTCATTTCCCATAGGGGTTCACTCTCGTTTTTGTTATCATTTCTTTCCCTACAGCCGGGTTCGCCATTATTTTGCATTATAGGGTCTACACTAGGCTGTGGGTTGTTTATTTTTTCGTTATGGGTGTGGAAGTCAGAGAGGTGACTAGTTGGCTGATTACATTTTGTTTTCGGTTCACTCTGCTTCGTTGTTTCAGTGCACTGTTCAACTTTTCTACGTCTTCCTCCTCTGAGTCTAGGGTAGCCATTATGTTAAAATCCATTGGCTCTATTTCATCATGTGTACCTTCACTTGTATCTACGTTTTCAGATTCTGGTCCTCCCAAAGATTCATCATTGCAGAAGATAAAGGAATCCAGGTCTATATGTACAGAGTATAGAGGAGAATTTTCAGGCTTTTCAGGGCTACTAACCAAGAATTTCATTTGTGCTTCCCTGTACAGTCTTCTAAGTTGGCCAAATATTGGGATCGTGGCATAAGCCCCATCCATCTGCATTGTTCCTTGCAGCTTGGCTCCCAATGATCTTGATAATAACATGCCATACTTGGGTGGCACATCTGCCACAAAAACATCCATGACCATACACTTGGTAGGAATCTGAGTCAGGCTCACACATAAATCTTTGATCAGGCCAAGGCATTTTACCCTGCTAGAGTTGAATGAATATAGGTCTTTGTAAGGTTGGGTTATCTCCAGGCCTAGCCTTTCCATGACTACCTTAGGCATTAGGTTATGTGATGCTCCAGAATCATGCATTGCATTATGAAGAATCTTGTCATGAATATTAAGATTGATATAAAAAGGGGGCACTACCCCTTCCTGAAACTTTCCTTCTATCTTTGGACCAAACAGAAGGGTAGGTTGATCATCACTCAGATTTACAGTGTCACTGTTCTCACCTAAATTTAATGCTTTCAAAATTTGGCCTTTATATACATCCTGAGTGGCTAGCTCAGAGAGTGGGACAAAGATTTTAATTTTTGCAATCTCACTCTCCAAATTGAAATTGGACTGACTCTTTGGAATGTTAAACTCTGTTTTGTTAGCCACTGCCTTAGTGGCTGAATTAGTGTGTTGATTCTCGTTATGTACAGTGTTTGTGACAGTTTTATCAGGAGCACTAACTGCAGTGCTAGTGCTGCTAGCTGGTTTACCTTGTGTATCAGTGTTTTGGTTGTCTTTTTCTTTGTTCTTTCCAGAAACCTCAGCTGCTGATTTGTCACTTTCAGTAGTCACTTTAGAAGTTTTCTCAGGTATTTTCTTGATGGTGATCTCAGAAGCTTTTGGTTTGGCAGTTTCTTGGCTCTTTTTGCTTCTAAGTGCATATTGTTCTCTGACCTGCATCATGGAATTTTCAAATCCTAATCTGTAATCCTCAGATTCTAACCATTCCTCATCCCAACATGAGGGTGAGGGCCGATCTTCTTCTGAGTAACAGTTATGGATTGAATCCTCTGTTTCAAACATATTAATTGTGTTTCCCTTAGAATCTTCTATTATTCCCTCATCTTCATCAAGAAAATTCTCTTGGAATGGGGGAATAACTTGCTGATCTGATTCTCTTTGTCTGTTGGGAGTGGCATTGTTTCTTCTAAAGTTCTGGTTCTGGTTATGGTTTTTATTTCTGTTTTGGTTACTCACTGTGACCACCATTTTTTTTTACCATTTGTTGTAGCTCTTCCATGATTTTAGATAGATGGTCATAATTGGGGTCAGATGTGGAAGCTACATTGTCATCTCTATATGTTACCCTCCTCTCAGCTCTTAATATTGCTCTTTTCTCAATCAGATTTCCCTCTATATTCACTGCTCCTTTCTGCATGTCCTCCAATGTGTTGTATTCTTTATCCCTAAGCTGATAGGCCATGTCAGCATCAAAGCCTTCGGGGTATTTCGCTAGAGCCATACCTTGGGGAGGTTTCATGTGTGGAGGGAGAGCATTGTAAATGCTGTTAAATCTCGTTGTGTAATCGTGGACACTTTCTCCTACGTTTCTTTTAAGGCTCATATATTCTGCTAGGATTTGGCGAGGGTTGGCCTTGACTTCCCATTTGTTTATGAAGGTCTGATATAGAGCTGGGAGGTCATTTATACTACCCGGAGGTAGGCCCTTAAACCATTTCTTCACATCACCCCCTAAGCTTTGGGCAAAGATTCTCATTTTGACTGTATCATCATCTATCTCCATGTAGTCAAAAACATCTTCCATCCTATCTACATGGTGTTGGGTTGTGGTAGATTCTTTTGCAGTGAAGTGTGGGATCTTTGATTGATAATCATTGGGTAAGGGTACTAGAGGCTGAGGTAAAACCAGAGGTGGATACCAGGCTGCCATGATGATGTTTTGATGAGGTAAAGGGTTGACTTGGGAAGCTGGTATGTGGATGACAGGGATATTGTGACCAGCAGAAAAATGATGAGCAAATATAGGGTGACTGAGCCCCAAGTTCTAAATGAAGTGAATATCCAGAGGTGTAGATGGGGGGGGTCTGTCTGTCCCTAATGTGTCTACCACTTTGAGGTGGCGAACTAGGAATCTCAAGGTCTGGCTGAACTAGGACACTGAAGGACCTAGTTCTAGGTAACCTATTAGGTAGGTCTAAGTCAAGATGAAAGTGTGATAGAGCTGTAAGATCTTCTGGTGCAGAGTTAGCTCTATGGATGTGGCTGGAAATAGTTGGTCTTTTAGGTGTAGGAGCTCCCTTGAGGATGCTCTCAGGGTTATCAACTATTTCAGGTGGGTTTGGGTTGGGATAAGCTCTTGTATAAATGGTTCTTGAAGCCATAATGTTGTTTTCTAACCAAGCAGCTTAACCCTACTTGTTACTTCTACTGTGGTTGATTTTGTTATGGAGGCTGGTCTCCCAGTGGAGTCTAATGTGAACCAAGATAATCAGTAGGCCTACTGATCACCAGTGGAGTCTTTAAAATGTTTATGGAATATGGAGTCGCCAGGTGGAAAGGTTTAGGATGTTTCTGGAGGGTACACTGTCCACCACAGTGCTTATGAGATGTCCCTCTTCAAGGATATCTCGAAAACACAACAAACTATAACCAGAGATTGACTAGGAGGGCATTTACCAGATATGTCACCTCTGAAAGAGTGTGAGATCTGGAGGCTACTTGGCCCTTTCCAGACTCTGTCCATGAGTATGGGGAAAACACAACAAATGGTATAGAGGTTGATGTGTGAATAGGAATGTCTAACTGCCAACCTAACCAGAGATTTTAGGTTTCTGAGGTTCTTATGATGTAGTAAGATGGATGGTACTCAGATTTTCCCCAGCAGAGTCACCATTATGTTGGGGTTCCCATGTTTTGGACAGATTGGCAAGACCAAAAGATGAGACAACATCAAACCACTTTTAGACCTCAGGATCTAGCCCTCCTGGGTCCAGAGAGGGATCTCTCTATGATATGTCAAAGGTATATGACTTTGAAGCTCAAGGTTTAAGATGTTAGGCT
>CM076581.1:205910342-206110906 GCA_034641835.2 Pinus albicaulis | reverse complement strand
TTCTGACTTGTTCACTGGGTTGTGAATCTGTATGAATTTTGTTCAAGAGTTTGTTGAATCTAGCGTTGAATTCTTTAATGGGTTCCTTGGGTTCTATCTTCAAATTTGAGAGGTCATTGAGTAAAGTTTCTATTGATCGGTCATCTCCAAATTTGGTTAAAAAATGATCTGCAAAAATGTCCCAACTTGTTATGGATCCCGATGGTAATGAAAAGTACCATGATCCTGCTACTCCCTGGAGAGTATAAGGGAATAATCTAACTACAACATCTTCATGTATGACTCCATTCAAATTAATAGCCAGCATAAAGTTATTGATATGTTCTTCAGCTTGAATGTTAAGATCTGGACTAAATTTTGGAAGCCATTTTCCAGGATTGTCTGGTAAATCATGTAAAGGTGTAGCCATGTTGACTGCCCCTGGAGTAGCCCATGGTCTAGCCATTATTGGAACAACTATTGGAGGAGTAGTAGAAACTGGTGGTGTTTGAATAGAAGTTGTTGGAATAGATGATGTTGAGATTGATGATGATTGAGCAGATGATGATTGAGGAGATGATATGGAAACAAATGTACTTCGTTGAGTTAGGATTTTGGAAACAGGTATTTGAATATTAGATGTTGAACTTATATCACTTACTGATTCCGATTGACTTTTTCTTGTCTTACTTCTACTAGGTAAAGGGAATTCTTTCGGAGAAATACCAAGTTTTTCACTTTGAAGCCTAGTAAGAGGTTTGGAAGAAACAAATTTTGAAGTTACACTACCTTCAGATATTTCAGACTCTTCTAGAGATAATGAGAATCCTTTCAATTTATGAATTAAATCTTGAACTTCGGGAGACTCAGGATGTTGATTGTCTAAATGTTTTGAGATTTTGGTAGTGGGTGTCTGAATATTTTCTGCAATTTCTTCTCTAGGATTTTGAATTTCAGAAGAAATTGAAGAAGTTAGTGAGGGTGTTTTGCTCTCAGAATGGCTTGTGGATAAAGATTTACTTGCCATTCATAGCTCAGGACCTCCTTATAGCGCCAAAAATGTTGAAGCCTAGAAAATCTCTGCTTCAAACATCGGGGAAAACCACCCGGTCTGGACCTTAAGATAGCTCCTTTTCTGTTTGGTATGGTGGCTCCGACTGGATTTAAAGGACCAGTTTCCTTATAACTAAATGGATTGGTTTGGATGGGTGGAAATGGGACTAAATTAACTGAAATAAAACTATCTAATTTAAACTAAATACTGGTAAATAAATTCTAACACTAACCCGGGTAATTATACGTGAATACAACTTAAGATTGTTCCAATTTAACAATAACCATGAAAATGTATTATGATTTAAATTGAAATATGCAGAAACAAATAAAGATAACTATGTTTAAGAAATTAAACAGAGTTGTATTAACATATTGCATTCATCATTGTATACCATTTATATATACTTATGAAAGATAACGTTTCAATTATACTCAGAAATGATATATAAAAGGAAGCGTTGTGAAAACAAATATACATAAATGATAGCAATTTTAAAGCGAATATCATAATACAAAAGAAATCAACAGTGCACAGATAGAAATACCTTGTTCATCTTGAATACTTTCAAATGCAATCTGATACTCTAATCCAGTAACTTTGATGCAAAATCAAATTCCAAGGTACAGAAATGCAACACTTCAAAGATAATTCCGCATGAAAATCACCAGATGTGATCCTTTTTAAAAATATATAAGACAATGGAGTACAGAAATGCAATCTCCAAGTCAAAAAATATTAAGATCCAGGACCCCTCTCTAAATGCATGAGAAGAGTTTAAATACTACTTAGCTAAATCTAAAAATAGTCTTATTACAAAAATTAAGGATTCGGTTCAATGACCGTCCTTTTCCTAGGCTAAAATACAGTAAAATTAAAACTAAATCTAACTATCTATGAACTTGATATTTAAACTTGCAGGCATCTAGCATAGTTTTGAGAAGATGCGGCTGACCGACTTCAGAATTCAACTGTCCTGAAAAGACAGAGTCGGTAAGCATAGGCACAATCTTCTCTGTAGCATTGATGATACAATTAAGCGCACTGTGCTGACTGTGTGGCTTCACCAAGTACATCCAGTATGAGTCCCAATTTAATCTTGTCAGCCCTTGGATTGATCTTGCTCTTTCTTCTGCCTTTTGTCTCCATTCTGTATGCAGTTGATGTGCCTATGGGATATATACTGGAACAGTTTCTGGAATCAAATTAGCTTTGTGTAAATTATCATTTACACAATCAGTAAGAGTGTTTGCCGCTGTAGTCGCCTCTTCTACTACCTTCTCTTTGTGCATTTTCCTTTATTGGAGCTTTTTTCTCTGTTATTAATTTTGCAATTTCATCTTGATTTCGCTTCACCATTTTCTCATATCATACTTTAGCCAAAGTAGTTTCTTTTTATCGATTTGATCTTTCACAGTAATTTTTTTCTGTGCCGAACACGCTCCACATCTTTTTTCCTTACTCAGCATTAAGTGCCTTGAATTTGGTCAATGTTTCCTCATTTTTTCTTATAGTTATTTCAAGTCTCTTCGACTCCCGACTTTTATCAAGAAGAGCTTTATATTTCTCTGAGAACTCTTGACCTCCAACAGTTTCTTTAGTAACTTCTAAAAGCTCTATAGAGGATAATTTTGGCAAACTTACATACCTTATCTTGTGGTAGAAACTGTGTCAATTTGCCCACTTGGATATTTGAACTTGTGAATAACGTCTAAAACATCCTTTTTTGGTACTGTCCACCCGTGTTTGTTTTTCTTCAATGGCTCATCTCTTTTGGTCCATTCCTTTGTGCATTCTGAAAATTTCACATGTTCTCTGGTAAATTCTTCCATGAATTGTTTGTTGTAAGTCGCCTGAGGTTCTGGCAACTTATACATTAATCTCAGATCTTCTGTGGTGAATGACCCGATTAGTTCTTCAGATGGAGTTCTGAATTGTCTGTCTGAAATATCGGTGCTGTCCAGCACCCATTTCACCATGTCCGTATATGGGAGAATCCTTGGCCTTGCTGCCATCCTATGGAGAAATGAACAAGCCAGTTATTTGAGGTTGCTTCAGATGTATTACTAGAACCTGCTGTAGCCACAACTTTCATCACCACAGGATTTTCTTCTTCTAACAGATTATACATTCCTTCCCAAGTGGATATACTAGCATCCTTATTACAAGCGGTGTCTGCATACAGCGAAGCCATTTCTCTGTTTTCAGAATTCGATCTCTTCTCCTTCTTACCCATAGTGTTTAGCGAAAGCTTTGTATAGATGTTTGCTCCTTCGTGCCTCCGTTTTACGAGTAAATGAGAGTAATGGCATAAGAAAGGTGATGAGACTGTTTTTAAATGTGAAGGCGGATTAAATATAATATTTTAATCGTGAAACGACTTTCAATCAAAATAAAATCTCATTTACCATTAATTGTCAATCCAATCATTTAATTTTAATCATTAAAGCGCATAACAGATTTGATATATGGGAAGATTGCCTTTGGACAACGCACCTACATGAATCTGCGACATTGCAATCTACGATTTTCTGAGCAATATCGGAATATCGCAATGTCGCAATATCGCAATATCGCAAAATGAAACCATCTTAGTTATGTAAAATAGTGCAAAAGCGGAAATTGCGCAATAGCGCAAAAGCGCACATCGCAAATCTCGCAAAAGCGCAAAATTGAAAATAGCGCAATTTTATTGTAATTTATCATAAACTTAAGTGTTTCTTAATGTTCTTTCTAATGGATTTCAATAAGTTTATGATAGAATGTTTTATTTGAAAAGGAAAACAAATCCTAATTGATTTTTTGGATTTTTTAACTAAGGGTCCTCATTTATTTAGTATTATTACTAATATTAAATAAAAGGGGGGTTGTTGTTGGTCACAATAGGTTCAGAAGCTGAAATTTATATGAGGTGAAGCCAAAATCTTGAGGAAGCGCCTGTAAAAGTTGCAGATCAAGGTGAAAAATATTTTTGGAGATATGATCTATGGAAGTCAGTGTTTTTCCAGGCTCTTGGAATTCATCTCAAAGAAGTGACCTTGGGAAAATCGTCGTAACTCTCTCTCTGAGTATCGGATTGAAATTATATAAAACTTGGTAGGCAGTGCACGGACTGTAGTTTTCTCTCTATCAATTTCAGAGCCAAATGAAGTAAAAGTGACACGTGGCACTCTGTACAAGTTTTCTCTACTGAAACAATCCATAATTAGGGCATTGTGAGATATTGGGCATAAATCTTGCTTGAAGAATCAAAATTGGGTCAGACCTGTGGCATTGGAAAGAAAAATCAAAGGTGTACTACACGACCAAAAATAACATTTTGGGAATCTGAAATAACAGAGATACACCAGATTCAATATCGAGCTCCTAAAAGGCAAGAAAAACTAGATCATGTGTTGTCAAGGGCTACAAAGGACCAAACTTTCTAGGGAACAAAATCAAAGCAAGGTGCAGCAGAGGGTAGCATGACAAGAGAAACAACCAAGGTGTAGAACAACAACAAGAATTTCATCACATCAAGTCTTCAAGTGGGCAACACTGCATACAGTCACTGTAAAGGTATCATTGTACTAAGTCATTTTAAATACATTATTGTAAAAATTGTACTAGTGTCTATCTGCTAAGAGTTGAAAAGGCAGTGTCGGGAGGTCTAGGATCATCATTATGTGGTTGTGGCATATTTGGGGTTATGGTCTAGTGTGTCTTCTTCTTCTACATCATTGTATATCATTGTAAATTGGATCATTTTCCCTGGTATGGGAGTCCATTCTTCTTTTATTCTTCTATAGGGTGGTAGGGTGGTGCTAGGGTGAGTTGTAGCTCATTGGGTGTTGGGTAATCCATTCAGTTGTCTAATGAAGAATCTCGGGCATTGGAGCGTCCATCCAGTGGGAGTTGGAGAAGAATTCTTTTCTATATTCTAGGATGTTGGAGCTTTATTTTCAATTGGAGTTGAATATTAAAGAATTATTAGAAAAGCATTAGGTGGTTTTTTTCCCGGAGTGGGTTTCCACCTTATAAACTGTGTACATTTGTGTTAATTTTTTTTATTTCTATAATTGTACAAACATTGATAATAATTGAAGATTAACTAATGCTTCATTAAAAGGAATACTGATTCGCCCCCCCCCCCCCTCAGTATTTTCAACAATTGGTATCAGAGCTAGGTTCCTTCAATAGAAGTTTAACAACTGGAAGGAGGTCATGGAGCATACCAAGAATGGTGTACCTCTGTTCAATGAAAATAATTATGCACTCTAGAAAGGAAGAATGGAGGTCTATCTCTTGGCACAAGGTTACAAAGTATGGGACATTGTTTAAAATGGATTTACATCAACCACAGATGAACAAGGTAAGAAGAATTTGGTAAATGATGTGAAAGCAAAGAATATTATTATCAGTGGAATTTTTGAATCTGCTTATCATAAGGTGTTGGGTTGTAAAACTGCCAAAAATGTATGGGACAAGCTTGAGAATATATATGCAGGTGACTCAAATGTCAAAGAAGCAAAGCTTCAAATCTATAGAGAAAAATTTGAGCAACTCAGAATGAAAGAAGATGGAAATATTGCTGCATACTTCCAATACGTTGATGAAATAACCAATACTCTCGAAGGATTGGGAGAGCCAATTGACGAGAAGACTATTATACGAAATATTCTTAGAACGTTACTAGGGAGATTCAACCCAAAGGTATCGGTCTTAGAATATAGTGCAAATCTGGACAAACTTAGAAAAGAGGAATTAAATGGAGTTCTCATAGCATATGAAATGAGATTTGATGAAGAAGAGGGTACTTTGCATCTAGAAATTATGTTCGTTGCATATAAGAAAACTAATAAGGATAATAAACCTTCAATTGAAAAGACATGCACCCGCAAGTGTGAAGAAAAGGGAGAGGATGAAGAAGGTCTTTCAAATGAAGAATATGCTTACTTCACGAGAAAAATACAAATTGGTAAGGGAAAATTCAAAGATAAAATTCCATTGATATGTTTCAAGCAGGAAAGTGTTAATTGTGAGAAAAATGTCCTAGTCAAGTGGAGCAAGGCTAATCAAAAAGGAAAGAAAGCGGCTTCTAAGAAATTCAAATGCTAAGGATACAAAAGGAACTTTCTCTCTAAATAAGATAGTCGCCATCATCCAGAAGACAATGACAACAAAGAAAAGCCAATGAGAGAGTACTTTTATGACCAAGCACAATAAACAAGAGGTATCAAACAAATTAAGGAGAAGGATTGACCATAGTAGAATTTCTTATAAGGAAGAAATCAAGCTTATGAAAGAGCTCAAGGTAGAGAAGATCCGTTCCAATACTCTTGAAGAATGAGTTCAAGGTCTCAAAATAAAAGTTTAGGAACACAAATCCATTGAAGAGTCACTTCAAAAGAAGTTGGAAGAAAGCATCCAAGAAAGGGAAGAATTAGAAGCCGAAGTAGTCTCACTGTGTAAGGAAGTGAAGAAAGGAAAAACTATCCAAAACTATGCCAACAGCTCAAGGGTATTGGAAGAACTCATCAAAAATCAATGATCTTACAACAACAGAACTGGCATCGGTTACAAAGAAGAAGAAGCAAGACCTTCTACAACAAAATACAATGAACCTATGAGATCCGATATGCATGTAGACTTCATTTGACAAGGTTCACAAGAACATACTTGGAAGAGAATTCATCGACGAAGATTTCCATCCAGGTACCAACATATTTTTTATGGCTATTGTTATTCATGTGGAAAATTCAGTCATAAAGATGTAGAATGTTGCATGTACCCCAAGAACGAATATAATGATAGGAGATCTGTCAAATATGAACCTCCCAAGGATTAGTGAAACATCAATAGATTTGAACATTTAAGAAATAATGTTGAATGTTACAAATGTCAAAAATTTAGAAACATAGCTAGAGACTGCAGACTTGAAAATCCTCCAGAAGAATCTTTGAAGCCACAGAATAAACGAACATGGAAGAAGAAGAAGACTAATAATTGTGCTCTCACTCTCAAGGCTCAAAACAACAAAGATGTGTGGTATGTTGATAGCGGTTGCTCAACGCATATGACTGGAGATAGAAGGAAATTTGTATCCCTGAAAGAGAAGAAGGATGGAACCATATCCTTTGGAAATGATGGATCTTCAAATGTTATAGGATCAAGTACCGTCACTCTCGGAAGAAAAGATGTTATAGCCAAAAATTTTCTCATTAGGGGAATTTTTGTTCAAAATGGGCCTCCTAAGGAAATAATAAAATAATAGTTAAACCAATAAAATAATATTTATGAATTTGAAATTCACTTTTTGCACCAAAATCCATGTAACCATGGTTAAATTCAATTCAAAAGTTGTACTAAAATAAAATTAATAAAAAAATTGTATTGATGTGACTATAAATAAGAATGAGATTTTCAAGAAAAAATCATTATCATTGAACAACTAATGCATTTGTCCTTTGTACTTAAATAAATTAAAATAAAATATAAATATAAATTTATAAATTCTTAATTATATTATATGCTATTAATTAAAATTTATATTATTTAAATTGTATAATAACATGTAATTAATATAATATATAAAAATAATATAATATAATAAATGTATAGGGATATGCATTGTTTCTTTCAAGAAATATGAAATGAAAATAATATATTTTTATTCAAAAAGTGTGAAATGACATTTATTACGAGTACTTTACTTTGACTTTAAAAGTACTTAGAGCACTACCATGGTTAACCATGAGTTTTTATCCACCATTGAGAATGTGACAAGTAAGTACCTTTAACTCAAGCAATGCCACCTCAACCATTAGGGATGATATCATTCCCTAAAATGTGATTGGTTCTCATAAAGTTAATTTTGATTGTACATTTTCCTTAGGAGGTCCATTTTAGACCTCAAAATTCCGCTAATGATTGGTTGAAAACATGAATCACAATCTGCTCAGTGTTGGAAAAATGTGTGATCAAGGAAACATAATGCTATTCAACTCCACAAAATTTGAAATCAGGAAAGGCAGGTATGGTAAAATTGTGGCCACAGCAAGTCAAGCTCCAAACGACATATATGTTCTGGATGAAGCAACTAAAACATGTCTACTAGCTAAAGAAGATGAAATCTAGTTATGGCACAAACGAATGGGTCACATAAACTTTGACAATCTTGTTAGGATAAGCAAAAAGGAAGTAGTACGAGAAATGCCGAAAATCTCAAAACCTTCCAATACACTATGTGAGGCCTCTCGGCACAGCAAGCAAACAAAAGTCCAATTTAAAACAAAAGAACACTTTGCATCACATCCATTGGAATTGATACATAATGATCTATGTATTCATGTGAGAACAAAAGGCTTAGATGGAGAATTATATTTCATGTTAATGATAGATGACTATACCAGGATGACAACCGTCAGTTTCCTAAAGAAAAAATCTGAACCATTTGAGTTCTTTAAGATCTACAAGGAGTTGTTCGAAAATGAAAGTGTCTAAGATCATATAATGGAGGAGAATTCACTTCCAAATTATTTTAGCAATACTGTGATTAAAATGGAACAAAAAGACAATTTTCAACAGCATGAACACCTCAACAAAATGGAATTGTTGAAAGAAAGAATAGAACCGTATAGGAAATGGGTAGAACAATGTTGAAGGACTCAAAATTGGATGAAAAATTCTAGGTTCAAGAAATTGATATCATTATCAACCGAAGTCTTCTTAGAAATAATTGCAACAAGAACCCATATGAATTATGGAAAGGAAAACTAGCTAATGTAAAATATTTTAGAATATTCGGAAGACAATGTTATATCAAAAGAGAAGATCAAAATTTGGGTAAGTTTGAATCACATGTTGACGAAGGTATCTTTGTTGGTTACTCACGCAAAATAAAGGCCTATAAATGCTAAAATATGAGACAAAAACAGATAGTGTAGAGAATAAATGTTACATTTGACGAAGATGGTGTTCTAATGAATAATGATGAGGATCTAAAATCTTTGAAACTTGAGACAGAGGCTGAAAAAGAAAATGAGAAAATTCTAGAACAAGAAGAAACTATCAACCAGGAAGAAGTAAATAATGATCACCAATATATACCAGATCAACAAAAAGAAGCTCCTCCAAAGAGAACAAAAGAATGGATTCAAAAGAACCATCCATCAAATCAAATAATTGGTGACATAAATGAAGGTTGGTTTTTGCGTTCATCACAACAAACTCACATTGCTTTTCTAGCAACCTTTGAGCCTAGTAGTTTTGAGGAAGCCAGCCAGAATGAACATTAGGTAGTAGTTATGAATGAATAATTGGAACAAATCGAGAAGAATAACACCTAGGAATTAGTTCCACTACCAAAAGATAAAAATTTCATTGGGACTAAATGGGTGTTCAGGAACAAATTGAATGAAGATGGACAGGTTACCAGAAGAAAAGCAAGATTGGTTTGCAAAGGCTATGCACGAGTGGAAGGAGTTGATTTCAACAAAACATTTTCACTAGTTGTCAGAATGGAAGCCATCTGAATGTTTCTCGACTATTCATGTTCAAGAAAAATAAAATTCTACCAAATGGATGTTAAGTCGACATTTCTGAATGGAGAATTAGAAGAAGAAGTTTACATCGAACAACCTGAAGGTTTTCTACTATCAAAAAAATAAGACTATGTTTGCAGGTTAAAGAAAGCTCTATATGGTCTCAAGCAGGCTCCCAGAGCATGGTATGCTCGTCTTGATGGATATCTACGTCAACAAATATTCAAGAAAGGTACTACTGATAGCAATATTTATGTACAAATAGATAAAGATAATTTAACAATCGTTGAGGTATATGTGGATGATATAATATTTGGTAGCAATGATGATCGAATAAGTAAGAACTTTGCTACAAATATGAAAAGTGAGTTCAAAATATCTTTACTTGGTGAGATTACATACTTCTTAGGGCTTCAAATATCTCAGCAAGATAAAGGAATATGTATATGTCAATCCAAGTACATCAAGGAAATGCTCAAGAAATTCAAAATGGAATATTGCAAACCTATCCTTACTCTGATGGTAACAGGTTGAAAATTGAGCATAGAAGACCCATCTAAGGATGAGGATCAGAGGTTGTGGCCAGATTCATGATTGGCAGTATTCTATATGTAACAACCTTATTAGGATATTCTGACACATAGGAAATAGTTAAGAATAAATTAGTCTAGTGTAGAGTTAGGTAAAGTGTGTTTCTTTACCATGTACATTTGTAACTTATAATCCGACGGTCACGATTTGTAGTGATCCGACGGTTATCTCTCACCTCGGTATTAATGACACTTGATCCGTGGCTTAACACCCGATTGGTCCATGATCTCTATTTAAAGAGCATGGAGGGTCATTTGTTCGGTAACCGTTTATGAGAGAAACATATGTAACTTTTCTTTTTATATTAATAAATTGCCTAAAGTGGCCGCGTTGGCTCAGGCCGTGGACTGTTTCCCTTTTTGAGGGTTTTAACCACGTGATTATACCGGTGTACTGATTTGTGATCTGTTTGTGAGCGGTGACCTTTGGTTCTTGATCTACGGAACTTACCCTGTAAATTCCTACATGGTATCAGAGTTACTTTGAGGGCCGCATTCGTTGTTGATCAAAATTCGAAGCTGGTTTGACTGCATGCGAATGTTGTTTTGTAGATCTACAATTTTTGAACATTTTTGGGCTTGGAGAACTACTTTTTTGTGTTTGGAGTGTCTTTTACAATAAGGAATGCCTTTCGTTTCATGCAAAAAGGTTTCCGACTGCCCAAGTTATGACAGTTTAGATCTGGAAGTATAAAGCATATGTTTTGCAGTTATATTTGTTAATAGTTCTTCTTATTTCGTTTCCCTCTGTTTATTTTCATTTTTTAGATTTTATTTATTTTCCATATCTATACCCTCTTCTCTGTGTATTCTCTTTGCTCTGCACTGCGTGCGATCTCGGAAAATCAGAAATAGGAAAAGGGATTTTTTCGCTACGTATGCTCTTTCCCCACGTCTTTGTGCGATCTCGGTAAATCAGAAATAGTGGAAAAATAGATAGTTTCCGATAAGGCTAACCAAAAATCTATTAATTTTCAGTAAGACTTGAATTTCATTTTTTTTTTCCATTTTTGTGCAGGAAAAGGCACGCACACCAAAGAATTAAAAAAAAAAAAGAAAAAAAAAAACTCGTTTCCTCCTTTCAAACAATTACAGAATCCTTTTACTATCTCACTTGGTGAGAAGTTAGTTTATGAGAATAAAGGTCTTGGGTTCATGTGTCCTTCTCAAGCTTCTTTTGTAAAAAAATTTTGTTAAAAGGGGTGGTTTTTTTTTTTTTTTATAGGTCGCACTTCATCTCGTTCTCGTAACTATTTGGCATCTTCAACTCATTTTTAAAAATAGGCATAACTTCTTCATTCGGAAGCCATTTTTTGAGCCGTTTTTTTTTAACGACCTAATTTTTTGAGATATTTCCATTGGAGTATTTATTTGTAGCTTTTCTCAACTTCAATTAAAAAAAAAAAAAATGGAAAGTGCATGCCCGATTATTCTTAACAGCACCAATTATTTCCAATGGCTACCTCACATGGTAGATATACTTAGAAGTAAAGGGCTTTATAGAACATCCACAGGAGTAGAAACTAAACCTTCTAATGATGATAAAGTTTTTAAATGGGAAAATAAACAACATCAAGCATGAGGGTTGATATGAATGTCCATTGCTCAAGATCTTCGATTTCATATCCTTAACATTGACACCCCTCATGAAGCCTTTGACAAGCTAAATACTGTCTTTGACATGAAAAATCAAATCAGGGCCCATCAGCTTGAAAATGAGTTGCTTCCTTTGGACCCCAATAATTTCTCCTCTATTGAAGAATTTTTGTCCAAATTCAAGTCCCTTAGATTTCTTTTAGAAGGTTGTAAGGTAAAAAAGGAAGATAGTAGACTCATCTATTGAATTCTTGCTAAGCTTGGCCCTCTATACTCTATATTTGTTTTTGCCTTCCATTCCACTAGAGAAGCCATCATTTATTTAGGAACCACCTACAAGAATCCCTCTTTTGATTCCGTTTGTGATTCTTTGATAAGAGAACAAGGAAAACTCTTACACCTTCGACTTATCACTTCTAGAAACGCTTCTAAGAAAGTCTTAGCAACCCAACAACAATCATATCAAAAGAATTCCAAGAATCAGTATCCTAAAAAATATAATCCAAAAAAAATAAGGGTCCTAAGAAATTTCAGCCACAAATTGAAAAATAAACTCACCAAAATGATAATGCAAATCAAAACAAAGGGAAGAAGACCGATAGACATTGGAAATTTTGTAATCGTGATGGCCATATAGATTCCAAATGTTTTAAGAAGATGGAAGCCTTAGAACCAGCAATGAACAAGCACAACATCAATTTGGAGCACTCTTCACCTTCATCTTCAGGAATGGCACTTTGTACTACTGGTTGTCAAGCATCAAGATCTGGTTATGCATTAAATGTATCTTCCTCTTCTCATTCTCATGAGTGGCTCATTGATTATGGAGCTTCTTATCACATGTCCAAAAATAAAGCCATGTTTTCTTCTTTAAATGATTGTAACACCAAACATATTTATGTTGGTGATTATAGATCTCTTAGAGTTATAGGATTTGGAAACATTCATCTCGATAATGGTCAGTTTAATGATGTACTATGTGTTCCTACCTTGTCATGCAAGCTTCTCTCTATTTATCAGATAACTCATTCAGGTGAAGAGAAAATAGTAGAATTCTCACCTGATGATGTTGTAATGAAGGACCTCAAAGATCCTAAACATATTTTAGCTACTGACATTGCTGATGATTCCACAAGGTTGTATAAGTTTGAAAACTTTGGGTCATCACGTCTTCCCTCTATTTTTGTTGCTCATAATGATGAAGTGAGAAAACTTTGGCATGAGCAATTTGGTCACTTAAACTATCGCTCTCTTCAAACTATATGTAAATAAAATATGGTGATGGGTCTTCCTATGGTATCTTGCCAAGATGGTGTTTGCTCCGGATGTGTACTCGGAAAACATCATCGGGATAGTTTTGAAAAACGTGCCTCTTGGCATGCTTCAACCCCTTTGCAGCTTGTGCACAACGATTCATGTGGTCCACTTCCTGTTGTTCTTTCTCTGGTTGCAAGTACTTCTTAAATTTCATTGATGATTTTTCCAGACACACTTGGGTATAATTCTTAAAACTCAAGAGTGAAGTTTTTAACATGTTCTTGGCCTTTAAGGCCTTTGTTGAGAAACAATGTGGATATCAAATTCTTAATTTAAGATCAGACAATGGAGGAGAATATTTTAACAACAAATTTATCAACTTCTTCACTGAGCATGACATTCAACGGCAACATACTGTTCTATATACTCCACAAAAAAATGGTATATCTGAAAGGAAGAATCGCACCTTAAAAGAAATGGCTAATTGTATGCTTCAATCTAAAGGACTTGGTCTCAATTTTTGGGTAGAAGCCATTAACTGTGCAAATTACATAGTAAATCGCGACTCCTACTAAGGTTTTAAAGAATATAACCTGCAAGAATTCGAGCTCAATCTATTCCAGACAAGTCACTGTTTCTTTGGAAGTGATGCTTGGGCCCATATTCCAGATGTGAAACATAAAGCCTAAGAACCTAAGAGTGAAAAATGCATTTTTGTTGGATATTCTAAAGATGTCAAAGGTTATAGACTTCTTCAACCAAAATCAAAAAATATAATCATTAGAAGAGATGTAAAATTTGATGAAAATATATCGGCCTCCGAGCCTAGTTCGACGGGTGTGCCACCTTTAGCCTGCGAGCCTAATTCGGGATATGTGCCACCTCTCTATCTCTCTTGTATTTTTAATAGCATTCCTTCTAGTTTATATGATGACTATGAGGACGAAAATCCTCCTCCTCCTCTTGAAATTGTTCCTTTCAATCCACTGCTTCCAGGATGGGTCCGCTCTACTCAGGATCCAGTAGGTTCTCTTGTAGGTGACCCTGCTGATCGACAACGTACACGTTCTCAGTTTGAAAGAGCCTCTTCCTTATTAGCTCAAGTTCTAGAAAATCATGATCCAGAAACCTTTGAAGAAGCTTCCGGTCATCCAGATTGGGATGAAGCTATGAATGAAGAGTATCGTTCCTTATTGGCAAACGATACTTGGGATATTCTTCCTCTTCCAAAAGGAAGAAAAATTGTCAGATGTAGATGGGTTTACAAAACTAAGTTTGGACCAGATGGAAAGGTGGATAGACATAAATCTCGTCTTATTTCTAAAGGATTTTCACAAGTTGAAGGCATTAACTATACTAAAACCTTCTCCCCTATTTCCAAAATGAATTATGTCCACCTTATTCTTTCCCTTGCTTCCACCTTTAAATGGGAAGCCCATTAGATGGATGTTAAATTCGCCTTCTTACATGGAGATTTTCATGAAGAAATCTACATGGAACAACCCCCTGGATTTATCCAAAAAGACTCCAGCCTTGTTTGTCACCTTAGGAAGTCTCTCTATGGTCTCAAACAAGCTCCTCGGGCTCGGTTTGCCAAAATGGATAGATTTCTATTAGATACTAGCTTTTCTAGGTGTCATTGTGACAACACTATCTACACCAAGAAAGTGGGTAAGTCCTTCACCATCTTTGTTCTTTATGTTAATGATCTTATCCTTACTAGTAGATATCTAAACCATATAAACCATCTAAATTCTATCCTCAAAAATAAGTTTGAAATGATAGACTTAGAACACTTGCATTATTTCCTTGGTCTTCAAGTATTGCAATCCAAGGAAGGCATTACCCTCTCTCAGTCTAGGTATGCCTGGGATATTTTACACCACTTTCACATGGAAGACTGTAAGCCAACCCCTTCTCCCTTTCAGTCTAGAGTCAAGCTTTCAGTCACTTGTACTACCCCTGAAGTTGATTCTACCTTTTTTTTCTTTTTTTTACAAATTCGGTTGCTGGTTTTCACATGGAAGACTGTAGGCCAACCCCTTCTCCTTTCAGTCTGGAGTCAAGCTTTCAGTCACTTGTACTACCCATGAAATTGATGCTACCTTATACCGTCAACTTGTTGGTAAACTTTTGTATCTAACCCATACGCGTCCTGACCTTTCCTTTGCTGTTGCTATTGTCGCTCGGTTTATGCACCAATCTCATGAAAGTCACTGGAAAGTAGCTAAAAGAATACTTCGATATATTTGAGGTACAGTTCAGTTCAGGATTCATTACAATGCAGGAGAATCTCTATTGTTGATTGGTTTCACTGATTCTGATTGGGCTAATGACCTTGATGATCGAAAGTCTACAGTAGGATATGTATTCACTCTTGGTTCAGGACCTATTACTTAGTCTTGTAAGAAACAAAGTGCCATATCTCTTTCTTCAGCAGAAGCAAAGTATCATGGTGCAGTTGAAGCTAGCAAGGAATCCATGTGGCTTTGTCAGATTCTGTCTGAATTTGGTCTTCATCAACAGCATTCAACTACACTTTGGTGTGATAATCAAAGTTCCATTAAGCTATGTAAAGATCCAATTCAACATCAGCGTATGAAACACATTGAAATCCACATAGACTTCATCAGAAAGCTCATTCATGATCGTGTTCTTGAAGTGCAGTACTGTCCAACCAATGATCAAGTAGCTGATATCTTTACGAAGGCTCTCACAGAAGCGAAGTTTACTAAACTTCGATCCATGCTTGGAGTTCAGGAAAATTTTCATTAAGGGGGGATAGGCTCTAATGCCTCCTTCCTTCTCCTATTGTGTCACTTCTGTAAATCCTTCAATCCTATCCCAATTTTTTCTTAAGGGGGATGTTAGGATATTTTGACACATAGGAAATAGGCTCCTTTTGTGTCACCTTTGTAAATCCTTCAATCCTATCCCAAGTTGTTCTTAAGGGGGAATGCTAGGATATTCCGACACATAGGAAATAGTTAAGAATAACTTAGTCTAGTGTAGAGTTAGGTAAAGTGTGTTTCTTTACCATGTACATTTGTAACTTATAATCCGACGGTCATGATTTGTACTGATCCGACGATTATATCTCACCTTGGTATTAACGACACTTGATCCATGGCATAACACCCAATTGGTCCATGATCTCTATTTAAAGAGTATGGAGGGTCATTTTTCCGGTAACCGTTTAAGAGAGAAACATATGTAACCTTTATTTTTATATTAATAAATTTCCTAAAGTGGCCACGTTGGCTCAGGCCGTGGACTGTTTCCCTCTTTGAGGGTTTTAACCACGTGATTATACTGGTGTATTGATTTGTGATCTTTTTATGAGCGATGACCTTTGGTTCTTGATCTAAGGAAATTACCCTATAAATTCCTACAAATTTGATAACCGATTTCCATACAACATTCCTTCCGAAATGTATGATCAACCTTTGCCTTATCCCCACCACATTTTTCTTCAAATTCACTATGAATAAATCTGACCGTTTGGAGAAAAGTCATAGAAATCCTATACTCATTATATGAATTATGATCCCATGCCAATAAATTTTCTTTTGTATCTATTAAAACAAGATAAATGATACATTTCATTGTTTCAAAATGCGGGTTATTGGGATATTCCTCCATCAATTGCCTTTGAGCTTCTATAGAATGGTTTCCCCCAAGTACATAATATTTGTATTCAAAACATTTTGAATTGTCAAATGCTTCTATGTTAGGAACCTGAATTTGATCAACAAGAAGAACATAATCAATTACATGTGCAAAAGGGTCGTGCCTCATCAATGTTTTCAAATTGTGAACATGCAAGTGGTGTGGCTTTCTAATTTGATATTTGAACTTTCCTTCATTTGGCTTGTAGACTTGAATGACATTAAATTGAAATGGCTAACCACCCTCGATTAAATTTTCCTTCGTCAAATGATGTCGAATGGAATTTTGTTTTGTTTTAATAATACCATCCTCTAAATTAGCTCCTGGTGTAATGATTTCCATGATTCCTTTTGAGTTTTCACTAGGACCTTCACGGTTGTCCATGATTTTTTGAGAATGAATATTTTTTTGTTTCTTCCTCCTATTGGTTATGATATTTTCTTCAACCGAAGAAATTTCATCATCATCAACTAGAAGGGAGACATTGTTGGGCATTTTTGTTTTGTTTTGTTTTGTTTTATTTTTATTTTTTATGGATCTTCTCCTTTCTAACATCGGTTCTAATATGATCCTCAGAAATGGCAACACATTCTTCATCTTCAGCTTCAACTTAAACTTCCTCATTTTCAAAAGTAACATGTCTACCTTTACTATATTGATCCCTTTGATATAGTCTTGTAGCATCATGAAGTTTTTTTTTTTCCTTCTTTCCCATATCTTCTTCTTCATGTTCATGGAAAATGCAGACAACATTCATAATATCTCGCTCTATATATTAGATTCCCCCCAACATAATTGAAATGATCTCAGCAAAATCTTGTCAAACAAAATATAATATGTCAATAATAACCAAGTTATTAAAAATATAATGATACAGTTAGAATAACACAAAACACATAAGTGTAAATAAAAATACTTACAATCTTCTGTGCAATATTATGTACGATTTGTTTGCATATCCTTGAATAATCTTCCCCCATGTTATACATCACCAATGTAAAATGATATCTAAGCTTGTCATGTGACTTGGGGGGTTTTGAAAGTATATAAACATTTTAAGAATTCAGAAAAATATTTAGGTCTAGTACTTTTCCCACCAACTCATAACTAGCAGCATCAAAATTTTTACTAGCATATAGATATAACTGTAGAGTTTCACCTTCCATATCTTTAAGAAACCATACATATTTTGTACAATTCATTTCTTTTGATTTCTTCCAGTATGAAATCAACTTCTTGTCTTTTGTGGAAACATCTCCAACATTTTCAGTAATTAACTGAGGTGGAATTCGTTCAACAGTATTTTTTGAGGGCCCACCTGCAGCTTTAGATGATGCAATCGTTGACTTTGGTCCATAAATATTGACAAAAAACTTCCTTGATGCCATTTTCCTAAAAACATATATGTACATATAAATTAGTAAATCATAAAAAAATAAATATCTTATGTAAACATAACAAACGAAAAAAATAAAATAAAAACTAAAACACACCAGAAACATGTACATTGCCTCTAGGTTTAGTGTGCATTTAGATTTATCCAAAATACCAAAATATAAAACTAGTTTTTTTTTTTACATTTTCTCCTCGATCCCAACCATAAAAAAAATTTAATTTTTTTTATAGGTAATCTCCCCAACCTTGCTGGAAAAAATATATATATATATATATATATATATTTTTTTTTTTTTTTAAATTTTGGGGGTCGATTCTCAGAATCTCCCCCCCCTAAATTTAAAACAAGTTCCTTTAATTTTTTTTTTTTTTTTACATTTTCTCCTTGACCTTATTGGAAAAAAAAATTAATTTTTTTTTACATCTCAACTCCCTGTTAGACGGACAAATCCCTCTTGCGGACAAGAGCAATCTCCCTAGTATCCTAAGGATATCTAGAAACAAACAGACAAATGTAGACCATTTTCTCTAGACCATTACGCTTAAGAACTATTAATTAACTATGGAGAGATGATCCTACCTGAAGTCTAATGCTTTACTCGGTCTTCAATCCAATCGCTCCAGTAGGTATTGATCTAGTGTATAAATCTGTAATCAAAGACAAGCAAACAAGATCAAAAGCATCTGGAAGATGTGATAATTCAAAAACAATAATCTATCTTAGTGATCAAGGAATCTAAGAATTAAATTATTCAAAAGATAGATGAACAACTTAATGAGAAAATATAATCCATTTGTATTAACTTTGAATAAAATAAGAAACCTTACAACCTTAACGCCTTGATGTTTGTACAGGTTCTTCTGGGGTCCCGAACAATCGTTTTCCTCAGTTTGACAAGACTCCAACTCTCTGATTCAGCATGAGACTATGGCCATGAGTGTGTAATCTCTCTCATACCAATGATGCTCAATGTGGAGAGTATAATTTCTTCAGAAATTCACCTAAAAACTACCAAGTTCCGAGTACCCTTGAGACTGAAACATGGTCTCAATTTATAGCAGAAGGGAAGTAGTTTTAGCTCCAATAAGGAATGGATAAAGCCCTCTCATCATGGGATTTCGGCTCCAAAAACCAAGGGATAGCTCCATTTATGAAGGGATAAAGGTTCATGAATGGAAGGGGCGAAGCTCGACCAGATAGTGCTTCTAGAAGGCCCCAACTGGGAGAATATTCGACCAGCTGGGCTTCTAGAACTTACTTTTTTTCCTTATTTTACCTTTTACGGGGGTCCGCAGTTTTAATGAGAAGAATGTGCGGGATGTGCCACAGGTTTTATAGCAATAAACTGCGGTACCACAGGAAATGATTAGGAAAAGTGCGAAGTTAGGCTTTTTAGGGTTTTAATAAGCTTTTTCCCAATTCCAAGACTTGATTTAGGAACTTTATGTTTTTAGACCTCTAAGGGAGCAATAAATGGGTGATGATGAACCCATATAGATAGCTAAACGTGATGATGACAAATTTTAGTGTAATAGATTTCCCCCTAAAGTGTGAAGTCTGAAGAGTTTTAAAGAATTACGGTGAAGGATGTTATCATTCGAGGATGGTGGGGAACACGGTTGAAACACGAAACAGGATGCGAGCGCGTTCTATATATATATATATATATATATATATATATATATATATATATATATATATATATATATATATATATATATATGTATATCATCGCTGAAGTAGGCATTCCCATACTCAAATCAAAACTAACTACATGTTCTGATACATAAATGATTTTAGAATTTCATGAAGTAGTAGACACAGCATGGATGTAGCCATCTGTTAAAATTAGTCTAATGTATGATGAATAATAAAACTCCTCACAGCCTGGACTGTGGAAACTAAATCTAGGGTCTTGATTCCTGCTTCTTGAACTAGTATGATTCTATTCATGCGATTGATTATGTCGAAGTTGAACATGGTAGAAACCACTTGATTACTAGTCAATTATGTGAATTGTTAACAAGTGTGAGAGAAACCACCAATAATGACAATGGTTCTCAAAGTACTCAGTGCAATCCATGAAATGTGAATTTGTGATCTGAAGTACATGTCATAGGAAAGCCCAAGACATGAAACCATTAGATCAAGTTTTGAAGAAATATTTGCAAGGACTGACTCAGGGATGGTCAATGCGAATGTAGGAAAATGTTTGCAATGGATGTTTTATTAAACTGATCTCTTGAACACATAACGACACCGCATATGGTGACGATTGACCTAAAGCTAATACCCAGAAACCGGTTGAAGACTTTCAATGTGGTTTGATTAACTGTTTGGTCAAATTATTTTCCCAACCCAAATATGAATGTGACAAAAGTGTCGTGTTCAAGAGTGGTATACAACTTTCTGAAACGAAGTGTGACAACTGGATTCATTTTCTCTCTTTTCCCCCACCATTTCTGGCAAGTACCTCTTTATTTTTGACAAGATTGAGGAGGACAACATTTGCTTGCTATATAAGCTCATCCTTCATATGAGTCCAACTTAGTATTAAAATTGAACCCTAAGAAGGAGTGGTTCATTCCTGTTTATAATTTACAAGTCCTTTACTGTTAAGTTATGACGAGTCCAGTATAGGTGAAACTCGGTGTTTTTCAATTTTAGGGAGTCAGAATAAAAACTTAAGAAAACTCCATGGGTGTAATTTTTCATAAATTTAGTCTCTCAAGCCCAAAAAAGGATAAAATAATGCAGGAGAGAAATCTATTGACCATGATTAGCCAACGTATACCTTTTTCGTAAATAGTCCATTTCAATTTGGAAAATGGGTAAAATTATACTGAAGGGAAGACTATTCATTTCCTTTAACGAGTTCAAATAGTCAAGTACTCAGAAATCTTTTCATATTTAGAGAGTTTAAAAAGGGCTTAAAAGAGAACTCCAGGGTTTCACTTTTTCGTAGTTTTCAGGAGCCCGAAAAAGTGATAAAAGTATACTCATTATCAAAATAATATTTTTCACTTGACAATCCTGTTTCTTGCACATAAACTCAAAAATTAAACATATATGTTCTTAATAAGTAAAAACTTTCGAAAAATAGCTTTTTAAAGTGGAAGATAAATAAAATATTATTTTATTTATTCAAAAAATATTATAAAAAGCAGCTCAACTAAGTCATTTTTACCTTTTGTGTTCAGAATTGAGAATTGAGAGCTCTAGGCAAAAAACATTATGGAGGTGATAGCGGGAGAACCGACCAGTCAAATCGAAATCTGTCGAATCTAGGTAATCCACAACACTCTTCTCTTCATTTTCATCCATTTACATTCTCTTTTCAAGTTTTCAAATTCATTTTTGGAGGGAAATATGGTTCAAAATTCACTCACGAGGGTCCGCAGGCCAGCCATTGGTTACTTGCGGACCCCGATAATTTTCCTAAAGGAAAATTATCGGGCTACTGCATTTTCTATGAAGGATACGTTCGGGGGTACACACTGTCTTTATTTAAAAATTGCGGGGGCGCCGTAAGAAAAATAAATTGAAGAATTCTCTCAAAACTTGATAATTTTTTTTACTCTAATAGCTTATAACCATCAAATGCATCCATTTTCAGGTCATTGCACAATGTTGGAGTGGCGATAACGTGAACATGAAGAGGTAGATGATATGGCCATGAATAATCCGGCCATAATGCACACTTTAAGAGATTGTGGTTTATATAAATTCTGGGCCATTTAGGGTATGAGAGCACAGGTAGAGCTAATGACCTGGCTAGTAAATAAATGGGACGTTCATGAACAATGCTTTATCATCCTAGATCATAAGCTAGAAATTGAGCTTGAAGATATCTACTTCCTCACCGGTTTATCAAAAAGAGGTGAACCGATTTCTTTGTTCGGGGCTAGGCAAGGTGGCCAGCCTATCGCTAGCTACAAACAAGAGTTTTGTAACGAGGCAGCTAATCCCAAGGACAATCAGATAGACATAAAGAATATCATACATCTTGATCTAAAAGTCATTGCATTTACTGTTACCAGATTATGTGGCAGTGCAACTCTACACGTGGCTACCAAGTCACAGATGCAGACAGTTGTTGAATGCTCCAGAGGCACTATCTTCAATTGGTGTGAGGGGGTGTTGACCAACATGAAAGGTCAACTGACCAGAGTGAAAAATGCAAAGTTGAAAAACTTTGGGTATGGAGTGATTTTAGTATCTTTCGCTTTGGAGAGGATTCCGTCTCTTGCCCCTCAGCTGATCTCTGTTGATCTTGGTGAACTCAGAGAACCTCGCATGGTACGATGGGTAGCACTAATGGCTCACCATGGTGGCGATGGTTGTACAGTAGTCCGGTTCACTTCATAATACTTTCGTTGGTTAGAGAACCAAATCTTTGCTATCAAGGATTTCCCATATGCAGGCATAGACTTTCGAGAAGATCCCAAGATGCCCGCTGTAGATTCAACAAGATGAAGAGCTTAGTGAAAAGAGTTACCATTAAGTGGGCTCGCGTGCTATTTTTGGCGAAAGTCTATTTCTACCATGTCTGGTTTCCTTTAGACATGATGATCATATTTCAGAAGTTGCAGGATGCTATTTGTGGATGGTTGATCAAGCTGGAAAAATAGATGAAATTCTATTTTTAGAATATTGGGCGAAGTCTATTTATAGATCGTCAATCTAAAAATAGATGCATGTCGATTATTATTAGCTCTTAATAATAATCAGACTCTAAACAAAAACTTATTCTCTTGGAGCACTTCAGTTCAGTGCACAGATGTGGCACATCAGCTGACAGAAGGAATTACGCTATTCCTAAGGGTTTACTGGAGCTAATGCAAGGAGGACTCAGCTAGAACTCAAGTGGCAGAGTTATGACACAGTTGGAAGAAGTAGTTATGGAGTTGTATTCAGTTTAACTCAGTTAGACTCAGTTGAGCTAGTTGTATCTAGTCTAACTGATTGATACACTAGTGAGAGTGGAGTGAATTAATTAGTTGATTAATTCACAAATAATAACTCATTAATCAACTGAACAATACAACAGTTAACTACAGTGCATGCCAGTTTCATTGGAGACCAGTGGAGAGATAGGTGAAAGGGCAAGATAGATTATCTGTTGTGACTATAGTGATGCATTGATTGCATCAAACACATAGTGGAGATACCAATGAGGATTGCGCAGTCAAGGATGGAGTAATTCAAATTCATTCAGAGCTATTCTTCAACAGAGATTGCGTAGTGGAGGCAGGCTAGCAGGTGGCAAAGATCGGTGCATGAATTTGCAAGATTGGGCCTGATTAGTGTATGATAATTATACTGTACTGAGAGCTTGTGATAAGCTTTGTATGTTTGTATGATATTGTCATATGATCTCCATGTTACATAATATATAGTTGGGGCTTTCAGCTTCAGTCTTTCCCGGTTAAAAACTGTGTTATGTGCGATTGAATATTTTTGTTTATGCTTCACATGTGTGTGCAATTAATTTTTCCGCAAAATATTAACAAGTGGAATAGATTCAGTATCTTGCATAAATTTAAATAGTGTGAGATCAGGTGGATCTTGGACATATGCATGCTTAGTGCATATAATTTCTACAATGCCTTTACCTCTAGGGACACAATGGGATGAGTCAGGTAATTGAATTATTTTGATGTGTTTTTAATTCTATTTTTTATTTGTTTTTTAATCGTCCAATACTGATAACAAAAATTCAAATGCAGATGTTGGTCCACGAACACCAGCCTATCTCTGCCACTTCGAGAGGAAGCAAAAAGATCCTATTGCACTGCTAGAGAGCCAGGCAATAGATATTCTCACTAATTTAGAGCAGAATTTGGAGAGGTTGACTAGAGACATCCCAGAGACTACGATGGATGATATTCCTCTTCATCTCCAGAGGCATGTTGCTGGTGTTCCTGGCTAGTTTCAGAGATACCTGTGTAGAGTGGCACAGGCTATAGTATATTATCATGATCATCATCACGGATAGTGGATGATCATCGCAGATTATTGTATTTTTGTTTTTTGTATCACTATCTTTCGGATCATAAGGTGGTTTAAACCTATGGTCCTAGACGATTTAATATCTTTTGAAACCCAACTCTATCTATGATATGACTACTTTTGCCTTCTATCTTGTTCAACACATATCGAATGTTGTTTTAATTTACTTTTTAATGTCGCAAATGTCTATTTATAACATTATTAGCTAATGCATCAGCCAATATATTTAATATTCTTGGAATGTGTTTATATTCAATGTAATCAAACTGCCTTTCCAAGAGACGAACCTTCAAAAATAATCTCAGTAACACTGGATTTTTAATTGCGTATACTCTGTTTAAATGTAATACAATGAGTTCTGAATCTAACCTAACAATCAAATGCTGAATGCCAAATGAAATGACATCAGATAATAACTCAATCACTGTGCTATATTCTGCAAAATTATTCGTTGTTTGACCAAGGCTTACCCCATGCATAGAAACTAACTCATCGGTGGGTGAATAGATTACCCAGGCTGCGGAAGAGATGTTCTGCGTACTACGACAAGCACCATCAAAAAAAATAATGTACACTTGAAGGGATGTCGACATCTGCAATATCAAGACTAATCAAGATAAGCAGGAATAGTAGTCAACACAAACTTAAACTAGACACACTCATCTAATCTAAAACAACTAATCTTAGAAAAATAACTAATGTATAGGTAAAATCTTCATGCAAAAAATCAAGCATAATATCTCTTCAGAGAAAGTCCATTTTTGGGTTTATCTAAAGAGACCCCGTCATAATAAATCAATTCGTAAGCCTCTTTTGCAAGCACTCACTTGACAATATAGGGACCATGCCACATGGGTTCAAATTTGTCAGCTCCTAGTTTATCGCTAGCTTGTTCATATACCAATACTAGGTCACCTTCTGAAAAAACACGAGGTGTAACACTTCGGTCGTATTGAGCTTTAACACGTTTTTAATGAGCTTCAGCTGCTAATGCAGCGGTCTGCCGAGTCTCATCTAATTGTGCATGGTACAAAAAGCGTTTTTCCTCTTCAGAAGTGGCTGGTAGTAACTCTATGGCTAATTGGAGTGACAGTATTTCACATTCAATCAGTAACACAACTTTTAAACTGTAGACCAGTTGAAAAGGAGTGAACCTTGTTGCAATTTTTGCTGAGGTTCGGTATGCCCAAAGTGCTGAGAAAATCATAGTATGCCAATTCGATTTATGAATTCTGATTATCCGTTTAATCATAGTAGTTAAAACTTTATTAACGGCTTCAACCTGACCATTAGCCTGCGGGTAATATGGAGTAGAGCTATCATGGCGCAGGAAAAGTTGGTCAGAAAGTTCGGTCATCATGATGTTTCGAAAATGACTCCCATGATCAGTAATGATAGCTTGGGGTACACAGAATCGAGCAATCACGTGATTGAATACAAATGTAGCTGCAGTTTTGCCATCTACCGCAAATGTAGGCATCACCTCGACCCATTTGATAAAATAAGCTACTGCGAGAATAATATACCCATGCCCCCCGGCCGAGTGAGGGTTACATGTAATGAAATCAATGCCCCATTTTACTAAAGGACTGACAACAATTATGGGGTGAAGAGGAGCTGGTCATGCACGCATTTTCCGATCAAAAATTTGACAGTTGTGGCATTTTGGGATCGCAAGAATACAATATTTGAATAACGAAGGCCAAAAATAACCAGCACACAATATATTTTGGGCTGTGGCATACCTAGACATATGACTACCACATGTGTCATTCAAAACTCGTTCAACCTCTTCATGAGTCAAACAACGTCGAAATACAAAATCCGCACCATGACGATAAAGTGTGTCTCCAACAATATTGTGTTGCTGGGATTGGTAACGGATCTTTCGTCGATGTGAATGTGAAAGTTCAGGCTGAAAAGTTTGGGTTTGGAGATAAATTATGATATCCACATACCAAGGATCTAACGTAATGATAAGAAATAGATATTCATCAACGATCAGATGCTCTACCATAGTTTCTGTCTCAGTATTCGGGAAGTCACACATAAGTTCGACGAACACCAGTGATTTCTTTGATTTGGATTTTTCAAATTATAAATCAAAATTCTGAAGGATAACTATCCATTTAGAGTATTTTCCCTCGAGCAATTGTTTAGTCAAAATGTACATCATCGGGTTACAATTAGAAATCACAGTTGTTTTTCGTAACAAAATGTAATGACGAAAATGTTGGACAGCTTGAACTGCTGCCAAGGCCAATTTCTCCACATGTGAATATTTAATCTCTGTTGGATTGAGATTACAACTGAGATAGTAAATCACATGTTTGTTGTGGAATTCATCCTCCTGAACTAATACCATTCCAATAGTGGAATCAGAGGCTGCTAAGTATAAAAATTAATCCTGGCTGTAATTTAGTGGATGCAGTAACGATGCATGGGTCAACACGTGTTTTAAAGAATCAAAAGATCAATCAGTGATATCGTACCAAATGAAAGGAATATTCTATTTCAATAGCCTGGTAAAACCTTTGGTTAACTCAGCATAGTTCTAGATAAATCTACGCAAAAAGTTTGCTTTCCCCTACAAACTTTGGAGTTGGCAGAGTGTCGAAGGAGGAGGTAAATTGATAATGGCCTCAACCTTCGAAGGATCGACACGAATGCCTTCTTTTGAATCGAAAAATCCCAGTAACCTATTGATTGTACACAGAAAACACACTTGTGTGGATTCAAGCGAATCTTATAATACCTACATCGCATAAAAATCGCTCGTAAGTGAGTAGGATGATCTTCCCTGTGTAATGAATGAGAAAGTAAATCATCAAGATAAGGTTGCACAATGTGTTTAATGTCATGAAAATCATAGGACATTGTCCTTTGAAAATTTGCCCCAACATTCTTTAATCCGAAAGGTAATTTACAGTAAGAAAATGTTCCACAAGGACAAATGAATGTTGTTTTTGGTTGATCAGAAGGAAGTATGTTGATATGATTGTATCCGAAAAATTCATCCATAAATGAATACATTTCATTTTCAGCACAATCGTCAATAATTTGGTCGATATAAGGAGTTGGATAATTTTCTTTAGGACAAGCTTTGTTAATATCCCTATAGTCAACACATACTCATATTGTTCCTTGTTTTTTCGTAACAGGAATGATATTAGATAACCAATCTATTAACGAGATCGGATAAATAAAACGTGCTCTCATTAATTTCTCAACTTTGGCTTTAATGGCAGCATCTTTTCATGGATGTATCGGACGTAATCATTGTCTAACAGGTTTAGCATTCGAGTAAGTCTTTATTTCATGAATGACAATGTTGGGATTGATTCCTGGCATTTCTTCATAAGACCAGGCAAATATGTCGCAAAATTCTTGATATAGGGCTTTATATGTAGAAATTTCATCTGATGTACATGAAGCACCTATATGAATGTTTTCAATAATTCCGGGTTTCACTGATATGTCAACAGGAATGGTGGAAGAAATATTCCCCAAATTTACTTCAGAGTCCAAATTTGTGATCGAGATTGGACTCTGAGGTTCCTCGACATAGTCAGCTGTAAAAATAGAGGAAAAATTATTTTTGAATTTATCAAGCTTAGATAAAAATGATGAACTATGATGGAGATCATCCCATGGTAATTCATCTACGAACAAGAATCCTCGAATTCTTTCATCTGTATGAAACACTTGTTGAAAAGGATCAGGAATTGATGTTGTAGTCGAGCTTGATGGTGAAAATGATTCTTCGTTGATCACATTCATTGGATCATCATCAGTTGATAAAGGATTGGAAAATGACTGTACTGCTTGATATGCTATTTCAAAAGGACTCAAAGGCATCACGCCATTGAATGAATCCAGTTCTGATTCTAAAGGCACTATCCAAGGATTAGCAAATGGAATAGTGCTTGATGTAATCATATTGATATTAGCAATATTATGCGGTACGTTAGGTGGAGGGATAGCAAAAGTTCCCATTAAAGTGGAATCTTTGATTAAACCTACTCCTACATCTTCATAAGGGATAGTCGTTTTTCAAACGTGTTGAATATTATCAGTAGAAGCTGGGTCAGACGAATAATATGAGAGCTAATCAACTTTCACAATATTTCCTTGATGAGGAAACATAATTATTCGAAAGACGGATGACACGACAACAGTCATATCATAAGATCAACTTCGACCCAGAAGAAGGTTGTAATCTAGAGGGGCATCAACTACTTCCACATCTAAATTAATGGTTTTTCCTTCGACCTCTATAGGTAGATCCTATAAAATTCCGAATGGATGGAATCCTCTTCCGTAAAAAGATTTGAGGATTGTCAGTGAGTGGTTAAGGGTTGGAAAACCAAGTGATTTCCAACAGTTTAACGACATGATACACGTAGATGCTCCTTCATCAATAACAGTACGAAAGCAATGTCTGTTTTTGACTAGTACTGGGATCTGAAAAGCCATTTGATGAGGGAGACGAGGTGTAAAATTTTCTAAATCGAAGAATATGAGGTTCGAATCCTGAATATCTACAGCTCCAATTGCTGATAAGAGTAATTTCCTTTGTGTTGGACATGATTGCACCACTTCCAAGGCCGACATGGCTGAAGGATATATTGCTAAATCCTCCACAATGTTGTAATTCTGAGCAGCTCTCGCATGTGGATTGAAAGCTGATTTATGAAGTACACCTTTAGCAGGCAGTTTGATTACTAAATTAGGATTCATTTTCTCGATATGCAGTGGATCAGAAATCGAAGGAGATGTAGCTGGTGCAGAATTAGAATTTTCCAGTTCTTTACTAGCAATGGGATTTTTACTACCATAATCTTGCGATCGAGTCGCAACCATC
Source organism: Pinus albicaulis (assembly GCA_034641835.2). Lineage (NCBI taxonomy): Eukaryota > Viridiplantae > Streptophyta > Pinopsida > Pinales > Pinaceae > Pinus > Pinus albicaulis. Next base: position 206,081,967 of record CM076581.1, on the reverse strand, counting down.
AAAATATCTGTTGATGCATTAGAAGAAGATCCAATCATTTTTCTATCTTGAACAGGAAAAGGATCCTTTAAAACAACAGGGGTGGATGAACCTTTGATGAACTTAGATACCTCGGCCCTATGCGGACATTCCTTGGTGAAATGATCCTCGTCACAGATAAGACAAGGATAACGAGGTTTCCATTTATCATTAGTTGATTCATTTTTATCAGTTTTTTCCTTGGGAGATGAAGTTTGTTTACTTTTATTCTTCCCTTTCTTCTTGTTGCCATATTTTTACTTTGTAGTTGATGAATCTACAGTGTGAATATTGGCAGAAGTTTCTAGGGAAGATTCTCTTTTTGGTGAATCATGTAAAGTTATTATGGGAGAAGTAACCTTTGAATATTTCTTCTTACTCTTAGTCGCACTAACTGAACCGATTACACCATCAGCGGCATGAGACCCTAAAGGAGTTGTTGTTATCTGACCAAGACAGGGTAAATCGTGAATTTTCTTGTACAAAGTACCTGACTAGGTATATACCAAGTGAAGGTACTGAGCTTGAGCAATCTCTTGTTCTTCTGTAACAACTCCTCCTTTAGCTAAATCTTCAGTGACTTTTGGTAGCAATGATTTAATAAACCATTCTGCCAATATTTGATCCGAGATAATTTTTTTTACCAAACGTCTTCTACATATCCATTCATGTATATGATCTGATATGTACGTAGACGTAGATTGTTTTAGTGAAGTTATTAATTTCGTGCCGTTGTCGTATCTGACTGGAAACTGAAAAATGAGTTAAGAAAGCAGTTGCTAGAGTGTTGAAATTGGTAAATGAGCCTCGTGGTAATTCAATGTACCACTTGGCAGCTAATCCTATTAACGTTATCTAAAAAAGTCTAAGTCGAATGGAATCGTCAATTAATGAGTTGGATGCACACCAAAGGTGGTAAGTCATGACATGGTTAGAAGGATCCTCTCCTGATTTTCCTTCAAACTTAGGGATATCACTGGGAAACTTATGCGGCATAGGCGACCAATACAGATGATAATAGATAGGATCATTCGTAAGGCTAGATAAATCAGGTAGATCTAAAGTTGTTATGAATGGTAATCGACGGGTAGGGTCTTGTTGATAACCTTGTGAGACTAAACCAGTCCCAGGAGGAGGATAACCATGATATCCAAGAATAGCCTGTGCATTGGGAATCAGAATGCCTCTTGGGTAACCAGTAATAACCAGACCATACTGGGGTTGAACATGTGTCTGATATGTATACCCAGGGTACGGTTATTGCGGGTAAGCTGGATTTTGAACAGGTCCATATTGATATGGCCCCTGATATAGTTGATAATTAAACTAAGGTTGACTTGTTATAACTATACCTGTACCATGTTTTCCTGTTGGCATCTGAACAGTAGTATGAATTATAGGTCCAGACTGCGGAATAGAGACTTGAGGAATTTGTACCGATGTTTGAGGGGAAGAAGTAATAGGAGCTGTAGACACTCCATGAATAGGTGTGGTAGGTTGAACAAAATTCTGAGCAGCAGTTTGTGGTAGAGTCATAGGTGTACTCGGACCAGGCTATTGAACAGGACCAGATGCAAGTATTTGAATGGCAGGTTGGACAGGTTGTTGGGGTTGACTATAACCAACTTGTTGTCCAGCCTGATAATAAGGTACTTGCACATTTGGTTGTAAATTCTGTTGGACTTGGGATGGATCCCACACCATTCCGGGATATGAAGTTCCCAATGAAGGTTCTGCATAAGACAGACCGTAACTTGGTTGAACATATGGTTGATAATTGACTGGATAATTTCCACTTCCTTGTAACATTTGCTATTCTAGATAGAACTGTTGTCCTAAAGGAGGTTGCAATCATTGAGCTGGGTACTGCCCTTGAGGTTGATATTAACCTTGAGGCACATACTGACCTTGAGGCATATACTGTCCCTGAGGTTGACCTTGAGGTATGTACTGTCCTTGAGGTTGATACTAACCCTGAGGTATGTATTGTCCTTGAGGTTGCCCCCCATGCTGTATTTGACAACTTTGAGGTTGCCCCCCAGGCGATAAATTACTACCTTGAGATCCAGGGTTTGAGATATTTCCAGACATCATATAAATTTTCTTATTGTTCAAAGTTCCAGTATTTGATTCATTCTGGCTAGATGATGAAATTGGTTTGTTGGGAAGCAGAGATGCTCCTGAGAATGTACCAAAGACTGACTAATAGCCTACAGGAATAGACAGACCACCATACAAAAATGTTTCTGGCGATTCAGTAAACATAGATGACTCACTAGACATGTTTAGCAGAGGTCTATAACCTATTAGTGTAGGGAAAAAGGGAATTCGGGGTGGCGAATACTCAAGACCTACGCTTTGTAGAAAATCTGTTAATGAAGAATACCAAGCATCTTGTCTGAAAGGATTGTATAAAAATGATTCATGTTCTCTAATATTTAAAGATTCCTGAGTTGAAGGAAGAACAACTTCTTCTTTAGTATCAGTAATTTATTCAATACTAATGAGACCAGGAGGAAGATTTTCTGTGATCTGGTTTCTTAATCTGGGTGAATAAGGATGACCAGAAGTTGGAGTAGCGAACTCTAAAGTAGGTTCAGACGTAGCAGATTCAGTTTCTGGTTCAGAAATTTCATATTTTTCCGCTGATAACTCACTTGTTGCAGAAGACACTTCATTTAATTCGGAAATCAAAATTGTCTATGGAGTATTTTATGCTATTTGTGGTTGATCCACTTTAGAATCAGGATGAATAATTATGGATGATTATCCGTGTTCTGTTAATCCATTTCTACTGATATCATTTGGAATCGGAGATTTAAGTTTTTCTAATTGGCTTGGTGTATAATCATGGGATTTCCCCTGAGTTCTATGCGACTATCTTGGTAATTCTGCCACGATTAAAACTTTTAACACACGCAAAAAAAGAAAATTTAAGTCAAATGATCCTAAGGTCACTAAGAAAACAGTCAAATGAATCACACACCTATAAAAAATGTAAGAGATCAATCCACACACAAACAATAGATCCCCGCACTAAAAACACTAGTTGGTGGTGAAATCCAACATCGTAGAATTTTAATGCAGAAATGGCAGTTGGAGCAGTTACCCTGAAAACCTGCTTAATGAAACAGACTGGTGCAAGTTTCTCCACTTAAACCATCTCGAGTGAAGATAACCCTCCGAAGAGTCCAAGTGAGTCTAGCCGACGTCTACTCCAGGTATAGTGGGACCTCCCCTCCATCGTCACCTTGGGAAAGAATCCTAAATTTTATGGCCACTAAGCTCACCAACGGGAACACATATACCTGGGGGAACAATCTACAATCTGATATAAACCCAAGGGCAGAGTAACAAGCTCAATCCCCTTGAAGGCTCCTTGACATAATCCAAGGTTTACCAATAAGTGACCCCAGGCTCCTCGACAATGGTCTATCCGAGGTTTACCATTTTTAATACGTGCACATCTTCTATCATTCCCAATGAGATAGGTATGATTACCTCACTGGTTCGGATATGATCTCGTTATTGACTCCTTTAGGAGGAGCTTCCCAAAGCATACATGCTACAATTGGATTTTCCTACCCCAAGATCAACTACTTGTTTGTTTTTACTGTCTTGGAAAGTTAACTAAAACCTATTCCAAGACACTAGCCTAAGCTATGTTGGTGGAAAAGAGCCCTATAAAATATTAAATTTCTAGAGTGATTTTAATTAAGCGTTACTTTTAATTGGCAGTTTCTTAGGACAATAGGTACATAAATGAAACTTTGATGATTTTTTAATGACACAACTCAAAATACGCTATAATGCTTCTATATGATAAACAACTCATTTATTTTCAATGAAATCTAACTAGAGGAAAGAATTGAGATATTTTCAAAAACTTTCAAAATATCAATTATTTCTTTCCTATATGAGAAACTTTGAAAATAAGACAATTCAGAGATTTCAATTCCAAAAAGATCTTTTTCTCAAAATGAAATTCCCTATATCATTAAGATTGGAAACAAAAACAAACTTCTTCCAAAAGAAAATAAAAAAGTCTTAAAACTACAAAATTCAAAACTAAAATAAATTTCTAATCTTGAACTCTATCTAAAAGTTGTAGGATGTCTTAACTTAGTTTGTAATCTAACCAAGATCTTCCTACTTATTTCAGCAAGAAGATAAAACATCCAATAACAGTTTTTAAAAATGAAATTCAGACATTATCTATCCAGAAGGTTTTCTAAGTTTTCTAATGAAAACAAAATCAAATTTTCATAAGAATAATAATTGCATCAAGTTCAAAGGCTCAACAGAACAATGACATACCAAGTAGATGAGGTATACAGAAGTTTATGATTCAGAGCAACGGGAGGAAAAGGCAAAATTTACTCATAAAAGAAAAATAACTAAAAAAGGTCATTTTAAACATAGAATTACTGCAAGAAACTTTTCACAGAAGTCTTTGACAGTCAAGACAAATTGGTTAAAGAACAAAAAATCAAGTAATGGGATGCCAGAAAACAGAATTTCTACTTTTTCTAAAATTTTCCAGAGGTCCGCAGTTTTTAATGGAATAAGGTGCAGTACCGCACTGTATTCTGCTAAAAATTGCGGAGTCTACTGCTTTGTTTTTAAGACAAAAGTGCGGAAGGCAAGAAAAGTAGAGAAAAAATAAAAATACAAATTTACAGTCAGGGATCCGATTGAGTTTTCTACCTAATCAAGTTTTGTGCTAATCTCAGTCAAAGAAATCTCAAAAATCAAACTGAAAATAAAAGAAAAATAAGTTCAGATAATTCCCCAGTGGAGTTGCCATTTTGTTAGACGGACAAATCCGTCTTGCAGACAAGAGCGATCTCCCTAGTATCCTAAGGATATCTAGAAACAAACAGACAAACCATTTTCTCTAGACCATTATGCTTAAGAACTATTAATTAACTATGGAGAGATGCTCCTACTTGAAGTCAAACACTTTACTCGGTCTTCAATCCAATCGCTCCAGAAGGTATTGATCCAGCGTATAAATATGTAATCAAAGACAAGCAAACAAGATCAAAAGCATTTGCAAGATATGATAATTCAAAAACAATAATCTATCTTAGTGATCAAGGAATCCAAGAATTAAATTATTCAAAAGATAGATGAACAACTTAATGAGAAAATAGAATCCATTTGTATTAACTTTGAATAAAAGCATAAGAAACCTTACAACCTTAACGCCTTGATGTTTTCTATAGGTTCTTCCGGGGTCCCGAACAACCGTTTTCCTCAGTTTGAAAAGACTCCAACTCTCTGATTTAGCATGAGACAATGGCCATGAGTATGTAATCTCTCTTATACCAATGATGCTCAATGTGGAGAGTATAATTTATTTAGCAATTCACCTCAAAACTACCAAGCTATAGTACCCTTAAGACTGAAATATGGTCTCAATTTATAGCAGAAGGGAAGTAGTTTCAGCTCCAATAAGAAAGGGATAAAGCCCTCTCATCATGGGATTTCAGCTCCAAAAACAAATATATAGCTCCATTTATGAAGGGATAAAGGTTCATGAATGGAAGGGGCGAAGCTCGACCAGATAACGCTTCTAGAAGGCCCTAGCTGGGAGAATATTCGACCAGCTGGGCTTCTAGAACTTACTTTTTTCCTTATTTTACCTTTTACGGGGGTCCGCAGTTTTAATGAGAAGAATGTGCGGGATGTGCCGCAGGTTTTATAGCAATAAACTACGGTACCACAGGAAATGACTAGGAAAAGTGCGGAGTTAGGCTTTTTAGGGTTTTAATAAGCTTTTTCCCAATTCCAAGACTTGATTTAGGAACTTTATGTTTTTAGGCCTCTAAGGGAGCAGTAAATGGGTGATGATGAACCCATATAGATAGCTAAATGTCATGGTGACAAATTTTAGTGTAACACTCCCCAACCCCCAAGATATATATATATATATATATATATATATATATATATATATATATATATATTTTAAATATTTTGGGACCCAATTTTGAGAATCAGCCCCATGCCCCGATTTTGAGAATCGACTCTTTGCTCTGATTCTGAGAATCAACCCCCTGATCCGATTCTTAGAATTGGTCCCCTACCAGGCAGTGGGGCCAATGTGGATGCCCATGCTGTGGGCAGACGCGCCCACTGGCGGGCATCTGCCCAAGCTGAAGGGCACAATCGCCCACTGACATGTAGGGGGCAGGGGGCCGATTGTGCCCTTGGGTACGGGTAGAGGTCCACCCATGGGCGCGTCTGCCCGCAACATGACGGTTGTGGGTCGGCTGTGCTGCTGGAGAATGTGCCCACAAGTGGGCTTCCACCCGAGCCCAACGACATCCCTCTCACCGACCATGCTATGGGCGGACACGCCTAATCCAACAATGCCGGAGGGTTTTCATTGGGCTCTGAAAAATGCCCGATCATGGGCACGTCTGCCTGCAACATGGTCGTTCGTGCTGCTAGAGGATGTGCCCATGAGCGGGTGTCCACTCACAGCACGACTGACAATGGGATACCGTGCTGCGGACGGATGTGCCCACGGGCAGGCATTCACCCGAGGCCAACGGAAGCCCTCAGCCGCTCGTGATGTAGGCAAACGCACCCACGTACGGGCCCATAGGTGTGTCCACCTGTGGCGTGGCTGCCCTGGGCAGGGTGGGCATGCCCACCGGCCTCGTGGCCCCCTAGGTAGGAAAGGGTCTCAATTTGTGACCCTTGCCTATTCGGGGGGTCAGTGGGCACACCCACCTAGCCCAAAGTGGCTAGGTGCTGACCCCAGTTGGGCCTACCCACCATGTATGTGTGGATTGTTTTGTAAATTTTAGGTAATAAGTTTATTTTAATTGGTTTTTTATGGTAATATGGATGTAAAAAAAATTTATTTGTTGGCATCTAATAGATAATTTTCATCAAATTCTTCATTGAATGGTCCAAGTAGAAGGGGAACTAACCTTTCAAAAGCGAGAATCTTCCGTTCACAATGTTTCTGCTCCAGAAAATAGTTCCAAGTTTTAAAACAAAACCTCGAGAAATATGGATGTAATGTGAGGAATAGTGACAATGAAAGTTCTTATAAAGTGGAAATTACAGAATTGCTTTCCGCGGGGTGAATGTGGTTTAAAAACTATGATAAATATAAAAAAATAAAATTTATAATCAAGTAAATGTTATACAATTAATTAAGATTATTTTAATTTGGAAACAAATATTAAAAGAAAAATGTGTAGGAAATTTAAATCGAAATTACATTCAATATTTAAGATAATATTTTAGTCAAAAATTTTAAAATAAATCATAGAAATAAAATTTCAAGGGACATACTTCAGGCAAAAATTTTCGACGAAAATTTTTAGAGGGAAATTTTGTAGGGAAATTTTGGAGGGAAAATTTCATTATTTCAGCTATATATTATCGTTGGGAGAGAGATCATTTGCATCATTCAACATCTTTTGTTTGAATGTTATGGATTCCTCTAATACTAAAGTTTTGTTTCATGAATCATCAACATCTTTGTCATGTAACAACTCTATTCATATTGATGAATATAACGAGAGAAACAATGACAAAGTGCAAGATGAATAATTTCAAATAAATAGAGAGTCAAATTTTCCACTTAGTCCTAATCCTATGGACTATGAGAGCAGCAGTGACAAAGGCTGAGATGAAGAATTTCCAAAAAATAGAGACTCACAATTTCCACTTAGTCTTAATCCTAAGGACTTTGAGATAAATAGTGATGAATGGCAGGATGAAGAATTTTTAGTGAATAGACACTCACATTTTCCACTTAGTCATAATCCTAAGGACTATGAGAGCAATAGTGATGAATGGAAAGATGTAGAATTTTCAGTGGATAGAGAGTCACATTTTCCACTCACTCTTAATCCTAAGGACTATGAGTGCAATAGTGATGAATGACAGGATGTAGAATTTTCAGTGGATAGAGAGTCACATTTGCCACTGTCATAATCCTAAGTACTATGATAGCAATAATGATGAATGGTAGGATGAATTTTTTTTAGTAAATATAGAGTCACATTTTCCACTTAGTCCTAACCCTATGGACTTTGAGAGCAACAACGATGAAGGGTGGGATGAAGAATTTCCAATAAATCGAGAGTCTCTATTTCCACTTAGTCCTAATCATATGGGCTATGAGAGAAACATTGACGAAAGTCGGGATGAAGAATTTCCAATAAATCGAGAATCAAAATTTCCACATAGTCCTAATCCTATGGACTATGAGAGAAGCAGTGATGAAGGGAAAGATAAAGATGGTGAAGAATATCCTCCAAGTCAGTATTTCAATACCACAGATGATGGTATTGAAAAGTTTCATGCCGCCGAAGATGGTAATGAATATTTTTCAAACAATGATGGTGGTGAGTTTCCTAACTATATTGAAAATGATCATAGTAAGAATAATATTCCTCCTAATGATGATGGAAATTATTTTTTAGAGAATGATGAAATGATGGAGATATTGCCAGAAAATATTGTATCTAGGAGTATGAGTAGAAATTTTCATATCAATCCAAGATGTTCTAGTTATACAAGGGGTAGATTAGAATATCTCATGAGAAGAATTTCTACCAATGATCTCATTTCAAGTGACTGTTGTAAAAAGGATTTCTTGAAACATATGGATTTCAATTTTGATTTGGAGAAAAGGAAGAACTATTTGTCAATGAATAAAAGCATGCAAAATTCGTATTTAGTGGGGTGCATGCAATCTACACTGGCAGGTTATGATTATCATATTAGGTCTTTATTTCTCTGTAGAAAGGCTTTCAAAATGTTTCATTCAATTGGTAATTTTTCGTCTATCAAAAATCCAAGATAATTTGGAAAAGGATCCTACATATTATTCAGAAGTTTGTCATAACGAGAATTTGGGCCACTAGCAAACAATGCAATGTCATGGCTGCAAGAATTCTTTTCAAAACATGGAGAGTGTTTTCCAAATAGAGATACAATACATATTCTAGCTAATTTCTCAAGATGAGAAATCTACAACTTATACAAGGAATATGCAGAAGGTGTTGAAGGAAATGGTCGTTTTATTACATATCAATATTTAGTGCAGATATGGAGGAGATAATTCAATGATGTTCGTATTCCTAAGAAGACAAGGATGAGTGTTTTCAGTACATGCACTTATCTAAAATAAAAAAGGGATAAATGTCAAGGAGCAGAAAGAGGTAAGCATTCATAACATTATTATTTTAAATTGTACAGTGATCAACTATGAAAATGTATCTATTAATAGGTTTATTTTATATTATGTATAGATTCCATTATCAAAGCACTTCAAGAGAATCACAGACAACAAATAAGTGAAAGGAAAAATTTGTACAAGCATCGAAAGAAGTGTTATGATAATCCAAATAAATATTGGATTTGATAATTGATGGTATGGACCAGAAGAAAACACTTCTACCACATTTTGTTTGCACACCCAAAAATTTGCAGGAGGAAAATTTTATCTAGTTTCACTTGGTTGGTTGTATGGTCTTCAATGGGAAAATGTTGCCAAGAGTTTACTTCACAACTCCAAATATTCATAATGATGGAAATATGAAAATAACCATAATTCATGAGTTGCTTTCTCATTGTTGTGGTAATATTCCTGAAATTTTGTATGTACAATTAGACAACATTGTAGCGAAAAAAGAAAAATCAGATTGCTTTTGGATATCTAAACATGCTTGTTGAATTGATATTTTTTCAAAAGGTAAAGGTTGGTTTCCTTCTTGCTAGGAACACTCACGACCATATTGATCAGATGTTCAGTCGTTTTTCAGTAACATTGAGGAGGAAGGATGTTGGGAGCTTTCCATCAATAATTGAATGTATTAAAAAATCATATATGCCGGAGCCTATTTTTCATGTGTTAGAAGAAACTATTGACATGAGAAGGTTTATTCTAGGATTGCATGGTGAGGAGAAATGCATTAAACAACTTAATGAAATTTTCTTCCAACAACAATTTCGTATCAAAAAATTGATGGGAAAAAACTTATATGGGGCAAGAAGTATTCAACTACTACAGAATGGGCATCATCATCAGGTTTGGAATTTTTTAAGTTCATTCCAGATCATCCAATATTTGTGTCAAATATAATTTTATTACAATCAGTTGGTGAAGTTCACAATGCACGAAAGCAAACAAGAGATATAGATTATTCTGAATTCCTAGAAGAAATTAAAAAATCCATTAGATATACATATGAGTACTTTGATGTTGCTGATTCAGTTTGGTGGTAGTCCTTTTTCAATGATCAGAGTGATATCCTTTCAAGAAAAACGAATGAAGATATGCTTTTGAAGACTCCATTTATTTGGCCACAAAATGTGTCAAATGAAAAGGAGGAAACAAACATTGTTGAACAACAATAATCACAAGGTATTATTAATTCTACATAGGTGGAGGAAAGAGAAATGTATATTGGTTCCAGAAGATCTCATGCACAACGTGAAGCCATGGAAGACCTTTACAGGGGTTCAGTACATGATATTAAAGAGGGTTGCATGATCGCGGTGTTAGCACATGAAGATCCACATGGCTATCCATTCCGGGTTTCCAACGTTATAAAGGTCATTACAGAAAATGAAGATGTTATAGGTGTTGAAGTACATTGGTATGCCACAAACACACACCAATTCAATGGTGTGTACAAAACAAAGATGGTAGTTGATTAAAAATTTGGCGGAAAGAGAAAAAAAAAGGGTACAAATATAAATTGTCGCTGCACATACCTCTTAAAATTGGAGGAAATTGGCATACTTGTTTATGAATTCAATTTAACAAAGAGAGGAACTCTTCTCTCCATGACGTTAGAGATTCTGAAGAGGTTGCTACCAAAAGAAACAATGTTGATATGGAAGTCTGCTGAGCCCAGTCGTAGATATAGAATACTTTTGAAAGCTCAAGTGGTGGGCATGCATGTTGAATTAGATGGGGCACCAGTTGATGAAAGAAAAGAATATGGAACATCTTCATGTTCATCTAGTCATTCATCTGAAGATGTGAATTCTGATGGTGTGCAAGAAAATATGAGTGATTTTGAATAATTGTGTAAGACAATTTGTATAAATGATGTTTGCATTGAGCAATGAAAACGATATTTTAAATTCCATATGATCTTACATGAATTTATGAGTCATTTTTATGTTTGTTGGATTATATGTTTTATTTATGATGAATTCATTTGTCTAAAATATTCACAATGTAAAAATAACTTGGAGAAATAATTTATGTTTCATTCATTTATTTTAGTCATATAATTTGTTCATAATATCATGGTTGAAATATGTTGAAAATTTAATGTTTTTTTAATTCTATGGGTGAAAAATTGTGAAAAATATTTTATCTTTAACATCATGGTTTAAAACAATTAGAATTTTAGGGGTTTTTAGTGTCATGCTATTATATGTTAAACAACATGGATACAAATTATTGGAATTAAAATGTGTTTAAAATCCCATTATTTTATATTTAACGTCATTACTAAAAGTATGTTTAAATTGTACCTGGAAAATAAAAATGGTATTCTAGCACCAACATTAGTGTGTTTTTTCCATTTATTTGGAACATGAAAATTGGTTTTACTACCATTTTTAAAAAATGTTGCAAATTAACCCTGAAAAAAATAAAGCCTTGTTATGGAATACACACTTTTCGTTTTTTTTGTTGTTTTTCACGTTTTTTGGGGTCTTTTTGGCTAGTGTTCCCATTTTCAGTTTGTAGTTCCTATTTCAAAGCTTACGTTGTTTAAATTCAAACACATCAATTGAAGACGATATAAAAATTAAAGACAATTTCAAGACATAAACACATAAAGTTTAACAAGGATTTAAAATGAAAGATGTATACATGAAATTAGTGAAGAAGGTCCACTATCCATAGCAAGATCATCAACAGATACAAAAACACTACCTCTGACACTCCGACTAGTGTCAAGGGGAGGATCTATGAGTGGAACATATACTCTATTATGGCTACGTGATCTAGCATGACCATGTATAACAAATATCCCAACACTCTAACAAGATGCGGTCAGGGAGTGTATGGGAGATGGATATGCAAATTATATATAATAAATATAAACTAATCCAAGAAACAAATGTTGACAAGAAAACCATTTATAAAATCAAGTAGAATAATCTAGGCTAAAGTCCTAAACTAAATAGAGTGTTTATTTTGATAAATTATCAACCAAAGTATTATGAAAATATAACTTACACTTTTTCCGAGTTATAAATAATGAATTTTATTCATAGAGTAGAAATATGTAAATATATGTAAAAAATTGAAATAAACCTATTTACAAAATTAATAAAACTTCATGCCAACCAAATACTCCATAAGACAAGTTCTTATAATATTTGGTTTTGACACATGACATGTACTAGGTGCAAGAACATGAAGACAATGTTTATGGTTCAACACACTACATAATGAAACAATATGGTACAAACTAGAAAAGAGTCGAAATGCTTATATATTCACTTTAACTACACTTTTCATCACGGACTTAATGTATGTATCAATGATGCATTGTTGAAACACACACACATATATATATATATATATATATATATATATATATATATATATATATATATATATGTTATGGTGCTTTATATAGTTAAATAAAAACATAGCAAGTGTGAGTTAAAAAATCATTAGTCAACTAAAAAATTTAATAAGGGTGGGAACTAAGAGATATATAATTGTCATATCATTTTATTAAATAATTCTCTAAATATGAGTAACGGAAAATTTAAGGAAAATTGCAATTTATAGATAGCTCGATTCTTATAAAGTTGTTATATATATGTGTGTGTGAGATGTTATATTTATAATTATGTTATATATAATTATATTGCTATGTTACATGCTATGTTATGCTATATAATTAGATATAGTTATGTTGTATAACTATAATAGTTATAGTTATGTTATACTTCATATTCACACACACACAAGATGTTATAAATAGTTATTTTAAGTATTATATATATGTGTGTGTCTGTGTGTGTGTTATATTTATATATATATGTTAGTTATGTTATATATAATGTTGTGTTTTGTTATATAGTCACACACAAGATGTTATAAATAGTTATGTTAAGTATTATATGTGTGTGTGTGTGTGTTATAGTTATATATATGTTATTTATGTTATATATAACGTTGTGTTTTGTTATATATATATATATATATATATATATATTAAAAAAAAAAAATTGCTTCAATCTTTTAATTTAGTTAATATTTTATTTAAGCACAATTAATTTTATAAAACAAATTACTATATTTATTAATAAAAAATATTGAAAATATAAATTTATTTAAGTTTAAAATAAAAAATTAAATGAATTTCTTATTTGATTTAATAGAGGTTAGAGGTTCACCATGAACAACCATATTCATTATGTCAATTTAAATCACTTTATTTATTTATTTATTGGTTATAGTTTAATTGTTTTGTTTTGAAATTTTTTTGGGCATATTTTGGTCAAATTCGTTAGTAATTTAAAATTCATTTTTAATAATAGCAATTCAATTTTTTTTGAAAATTTATTTCACTAAATTCCTAAAAAAAATTCAAAACGTAAAATAATTATAAAATAAACTTTTAACTGTAGAAAATATTTATAATAAACATGCTACCATTACAGATAATGTATACAATGAAATAAAAAAACAATTAAAACCTAAATTATAGTTGTTTTTTTTTCCTTTCAAGGGTTTTCTTGGTGGTTTTCTAAGTTATTTTTGGTCTTCAAGGGTTTTCTTGGTGGTTTTCTAGGTTGTTTTTGTGGTTTTCAAGGGTTTTCTTGGTGTTTTTTTTGTGGTTTTCATGGTGGTTTTTGTGATTGTTTTTTGTAGTTTTTGTATTCTAGTTTTTTTTTTCAAATTAATTTATTTTATTTTGTAGAAAGAAATTAAATAAAAGAGACAAAAATGACAGAAAACCTACCTCAATTAGAGCCTCTAGGTCATTGGCGGGTTGACATGTTTCTAGATTGAGTTCATCTATCTCATTCGAGCTTAGAAATATTCCATCGAACTCCTTTTCTTCTCGTGGTCTGACCATAATGACTTGTGTAGGTCGCGGTTGGGATTTTTTAATCAGAAATCTCGAGCCATTAACTCGGGGTTAGAAAGTGACTCAATCGAGAGTTTGTTTAAAAGATCGATTCAGCGATTTCTAAGCGCCTCAAAAGCTCGATCGAGTACTTAAAAATTGCTCGATCAAGCACTTAAAATTTCTTGATCGAATATCCATTTTTCACCAAAATGCGCCTTCATTTGGCCAAAAAGTGTAACCTGGATCCATGCTATCACCCTTTATTTTATAATTATTTATTTTATGTAATTTGAATGAAGCTTATTGTAAGAAACCCCATTAAAGAGGGGCCCCCCTTACACCCATTTTTAACACAATAGGTGGGCCCACTTATTTTCTTACTAAGTTCTTAACGTAAAATCTTAGGCCCCTTTTTGGCCATACTGAATACTTCGTTAAGGACTTGACTTCCTTAGTTAATGAACTTAAGGGTTCTAAGCTTGATTCAGGGGATATTCTAGTAAGCTTTGACATTGTCACTCTCTACACTAATATCCCTATTAATGATGCAATAGGAGATATTAACTGCATCATCGATCCTGATACTGCTAAGTTGGTAGGTTTTTGATTGACCTCTACATTCGTCAGTTTCGTTGGTGAGTTCTATGAACAAACTTGTGGATTACCTATGGGTTCTCCACTCTCCCCAGTTGTTGCTAACTTTTTCATTGAATATTTTGAATCTAAAGCACTGGCTTCTGCTCTGCTTCAAACCAAATTGTGGAAAAGGTTTGTTGATGATACCTTCATCAATTGATCCCATAGTCAAGACCTATTGGATTCCTTCCTTTTACATCTTAATAATCAATCTAGTTTCATTAAGTTTAGTATGGAGAACAAGGTTAATGATAAACTTCTGTTCCTTGATATTCTTATCTCTAAGAAAGGAGAGGGTTCATTTGCTCATTAATTTTTTCATAAAAAACTCACACTAAGAAATACCTTCACGCGAGTTCTCATCATCATCCGACTCAAAATTTTGGTGTCCTCAACATGCTAGCTACCCAAGATTTAAGGATATCTGATGAAAGTCACTTTGAAGAAGAAAAATCCCATCTCCTATTTTTTTTGGAAAATAATGGCTATTGCAAGCCCCTAGGTCTCATTGCTTTACAAAAAGCTAGCTTAGGACCTAGGTATAAGAAGTATCCAAAAAAGTTACTGATCAAACGAGAACTATTACCTAAAAACGAGATCTCTAACCACATAAAAAAACCATGAAAAAACAACCCGAAATTGAAAAGTTGTATTTATTTTTATTTTTATTTTTTATTTTTTATTTTATGTATTTATTTATTTATTATTATTTTTAAAATTTTTCTTTATTTATTTATTTTTCGGGGTAAATTTTCAATATTTTCTAAAAATGGAAGTAGTTGCCAATTTTTATTTTTATTTTTATTTTTAATTTTTGTGTAAAAAACACCTTGAAAACGAAAGGTGTTGATTCTAGAATAACATCTTGTATTTTCGAGGTAAATTGTCAACATATTTTAATAATGATGTTAAAGATAAAATATCATGACTCTGAAAAACCTTAAAATTCCAACGATAGACATGACGTTAAAGATAAAATAACAAAAGTCGTAAAATTCCAATGATTTATAGGCATGGTATTCAAGTTAAAATATCATGTCTCTAAAAAGCCTTGGAATTCCAAGGATGACATTAAAGATAAAATATCACCTCTATGAAAATACTTAAAATTCCAAAAATTTTCAACCATGGTGTTAATATTATTTAAAAATATTATTATCATTTAATTTATATTAAATTATTTTTATTTTAAGTTTATCATATTAATAACAATTTATTAAATATAATGTATTGAAATCACTCAATAGGAAACACTTCAGTGATGATGAATGAAAAACTTTACAAAACAAATGAATTTAGATGTGATTTTGGAGGTTTTTACTCTTTGCATTAAAATATTTGTTTTTTTGGAAATTTGTGTAAATATTTTATTTTTAAATAATTTTAAGATTTTGAAATTTTTTTTTAAACCTATACTTCATTATTGAGAAATATATATATTTTAATTTTATTTTCATATAATAATAATAATAATAATAATAATAATAATAATAATTTAATATTAAAATGATATTTCTTTTGAATTTAATAAATTGAAACTAATAAACATATTAAAGATTATGCAAAAAAAAATTGTTATTTCTAGAATCCTATCGAGTGCTAAGGAAGTACACCATTAAAAAAAATTGTTCTCCTAGAGTTATTACTACTACATAATTTTTTATTTTGACACATATATCAATCAAATATATTGAGAATATGAAAACATTGAAATAATAATAATAATAAAAAAATCACAAAAAAATAAAATAATAACATGTAAATAAAAATATACATTTTAACATAAAACAGTTTAAAAACATGACCAAAAAAAATACAATATAAAAATATATATAAACGACGGAAAAAAAAAAATCAAACATAAAAAGTGTAAAAAAAAATAAAATTAACTTGAATAAAAAAAGAAAAGAAAGAGGAAATCATTTAAAAATAAAATCATAATTTAATAAAAGAATTTAAAAAATTGACCAAAAAAAAAAAGAAACATAAAAAATAAATAAATACTATTTATGAGATTAAAAAAAAAAACCAAAAAAAAAACATTTAGAAAAATCAAACTCATAACCCAAAAAAACCTAAATTTTTTATTTTTGAAAAAAGATTGAAAAATATGAAGAAATAAAAAAACAAATTAAAAATTATTTAAAAAACATTAAAAAAATAAATAATAATTTAAAATATTGAAAATAAGAAATATGTTTAAAAAAACAAATAAAAATCTAGATAAATGTCTTTTCGGACTAATCATATTATTAGGATTTGGTCGATGTTTTGAACCAACTAATGTGGTTCATCATCAGGAAAAGGTGAAGAAGCCAATCGATCTTAATGAAGAAATAGTGTGGATGCATCATTGCCCAGTATTAGCTAAAGAAAACTAGCCGTTTTAAAAAACTAACCGTTAATGGATTAGTTAATTAGTTAATAGGAAGAATATTAAATAATTTTAATTAAGTTTTTTTAATTGATTAATTAACATATATTATAATAAAATATAATATATAATTTTTTTTATGTAATTTATAATATAAAATAGTTACGATAGAGATTTAGATATTTAAATAAGATACATAGGGATTAAAAAAAAATTAATATATATATAAAAGAAAATATTAAGGAGAATAAAATATAAATGACTAGAATAGAGGAAGAAAAAGGAGAAAACATTGCAAAAACTAAGTAGGGGGGAGCAAAACATTTTCCATTAAGAGAGAGCTGGGGTCCAACTCTTCCTCAACTTCCAACCATCATTCCTATTGATATTTTTAGCATGATGCTCAATCTCAATGGCTTCCCTAAGCTTCCTATGATGGAAGTGGTCAACGTTAGCAATGACTTTGGAGTCTTCAATGCATACATGGTGACAAGATTTCTCCACATGTTTTGCCAAAGCGGATGTGTGAGATAAATTGTGCCTAATGTCTACAACATGCTCTTAGATACTCTGTCTAATGGATATGCCAGTTTCGCAAATGTAGGGTGTGCCACATGAACAAGGAATCATGTAAACACCCTTCATGTCTTTAGGGTTGTTAGGGTCCTTGACCGATCCGAGAGAATTTTTAATAGTAAAAAGGGGTTTGAATGAAGAGGAGATATTATTCCTTTTGATGATATGGGAAATATTGTTCGTGGTCCCTTGGATAAATGGGAGATGAACGTTGGAAACAAAATCCACATGGGTAGATTTTCCATTTAAATTTTTATAGGCCTTTTGAAAAAAAGAAAAAGAAAAAAAAGAAAAAACATTTTTTTAAAAATGAATTAAAAAAGAATCATAATTTGTTAAAAAAAAGAAATAATAATAAAATAATAATAATAATAATTGAAAAAAATGGGCCCGTCCACGACCACCTGGGTGGGCTGGGAGCTATGCGCAACTCTCCTTCCCTTAGGGGCCAGGCGCTACAACCACCTAGGGTAGGGAGGTTGATTCCAAGAATCGGCCTCCCGCCATCACGTGACCATAGCTCCCACCCGCCTGACGGTCAAGCCTCGTGGCCGCAGCTCCTGCCCGCCGGATGGTTAAGCCTCGAGACCACCTGGTGGTGGGAGGTGGATTCTTGGAATCGACCTCTTGCCACCAAGCGACCATGGGGCTTGGCCACCGAGTAGCGGGAGTTGGTTGGTGGTCAGTCCCGCTGCACTCACTTACAAAGGCGGAAGGCTGATTCGTGAATCAACCTCCCGCTAAGGTGGCGTGGGGCGTCTAATTTACCTATTTTGCTTTTATTTTTTTAAATTTGAAGTTTTTATTTTATTTGTTTTTTTAAAATTTTGCATATATATATATATTTATTTATTTCAAATTTTTCAAATTTTATTTTATTTTTTAATTTTTTAAACGCTTTTGTTTAAATTTTTTTTTTCAATTATTTTATTATATATATATTTAAATTAATTATTTATTTAAATTTAAGAAATTGAAAATTTTAATTATTTTATATATATAATTTATTTTATTTTATTTTATTTTATCATTTTATTTTTTTAATTATGTATTTTTTTTATTTTACTTAAAAAAAAAAAACGTTTTTGCTTTTGTTTTTGGTTACTTTTTTTCTTTAAATTATGTGTGTGTGTTTTTTTTAAATTTCTTTCCCCATTTTTTAATTTATTTTTTGATATTTTGTATTTATTTTTTTAAATTTTTAAATTTTTTGTTTAAATTTTTTTATTTTCACAAGTTAATTTTATTTATTTTTTAATGTTTTTATGAGTTTTTTTTATATATTTGATTTTTTTTGGGTCATGTTCTTTTATTTTTGATGTTTTATTAGCAATATGAAAATCACCAGCATTTAAAAAAAAATATCCACACTTGATACATTAGAAAATTTAAAGTGTAAAAATAAGCCCTTTAAACAAAAATGGTTGATGTTGCATCAACATTTTTCAAAATTAGCATGAAAATCACTAAAATTTTAAAACAAATGTTCATACTTGATAAATAAAAAAAAGTAAAGTGTCAAAAATCAACCCTATAAAAAAAGGGGTTGATTCTTCATCACCACTTTTCAAAATCCACATGAAAAACAGTGAAATAATAATAATAATAAAAAATTAATGTGCCAAAAATATGCTAAAAAAAATCATCACCTTTCAAAATTGGGTGCTTTTTTTTTGCTACATCCAAAAAAGGGGTAATCGATAATTTTCTCGTTTGATCGGTAACTATGTTTTCCGAGGATTTAGTTAACTGTGTGCATCTTCCATTCATTCTCGGTACCACTGATAAGATTTTTCATATTCTTAAGAATAACTAGGTTCATACCACCTTTAAGCCTCTTAACACTATCCGTAACTCCCTAAGATCGGTCAAAGACTGTGTGGACCCCAAGGATTCTAATGGTGTTTACTTAATCCCTTGCTCCTGCAGAACGTCCTATGTAGGAGAAATGGGCCAATCGATCAAGCAAAGGATTCAAGAGACACAACAAACATCAAGCATAATAGACATCACTCGTCTGCCTTAGCGAAATATGCAGAAAAGACTTGTCATCACATTTGTATTGAATAATCCCAAGTCATTGCAAAGATTGATCACTTCCACCTTAGGAGGTTAAGGGAGGCTATATAAATTAAGAAGCATGCTAGCAATATGAACAAGAATGAGGGGTGGAAGATAAGCAACAGTTGGATTCTTACCCTTTGTTCCTGGAGTCTTTGTGTTTTTTGTGTGACATTCTTCCTTTATTTTTTATTTTTTGTGTTGATTTAATTGATCTTGTAATATTTTTAATCTTTTGTTAATTTATTTATTCTTAAATCTTTTGTGGAATATTTATTTTATTTTTATCTTCTATTTTTGTTTCTATCTTTTTTATTATATATACTTTTAGAATTTTTTTTTTATTAACATGATTTTGTTTGTTTTATTATTATAAGTTTTTGGTATTTCTAAGCTATTCATTTATTTTTAGAATTTATTTCAAAAATTATTAATTTAATCTATTTTTATTTTTAATATATATATTTTTGTTAGAATGGTCATTTATTTATTTATTTATTATTGGTTATTCTTTTGATTTGAATGTTTTATTAATTTCTTGACTATTATTAAATGACTCTTTAACATATTATTTTGGAACTCTATTGAGCATTGAACAACTCTATTTATTTTTCTCTTTAGGTCAATTCCTCCATATTTGTCCTAATAATAAACCCCAATAATTTGGAACTCTATGGAGCATTGGAAAAATCTATTTATTTTGTTCTTTAGATCCGTTCCTCTATATTTGTTCTAATGATAAACCCATTAATCGATTCAAAACATTGATACCAAATAATTGATATATCATTATTCCCATTTTTTAAAAATTTTTAAAATTATATTTATTAAATATTAAAAAAAAAACACGAAAACACAAAAATATATGAACATATTGATATAAATACTAATTAATTTCCATTAAATATCTATTTATTTTGAAAATATTGAATTTAATTTCAAATCCCGTTAAGAAAAATAGGTTCAAAATTAAAAGATAAAATTCCATTTTTGTGCAAGAAATAAAAAAATACAAATACCCATTTCTTTTGAGAATATTAGAATTATATTAAATTTCATAATAATAATAATAATGGATTTTGTATAATTTTGCAGTTAAAAATTCAACATAGATCTATGTTAATTCTAGATCTATTAAGAGTGGAGAGATCAAATATTTTTTTTTTATCTAAATTAGGTTTACATTTCAAGAGATTTGATCCATCTTGGAATTTAGTATATCTAGATTTATGGTGGATGTAGTATGGTTTAATTCCCCCCTTTAAATAAGCTATATTCCACATGAATACTATGAGACAATAATCACAATACTAGAGGATTAGTTAAAATGTTTACATTTCATTATGTTATAACATCTCCACCATACTAGATTTGAAAACAACTCCAAGCACAATAAAATCTAGATAATACCAAATCATTTTATATAAAATTTAAAATATAGTTTAAAATCAAATCCCATACTCATTGCAAATGCACAACTTCCAAATTAACAATAAAATTAATTCAATGAAAATAATACCAATTTATTTTCAGATACATCTTTAAATAAAATATTTATTTAAATTTCAAAGAAAAAAAAAAAAAACAAAAAAAAACTGAAATATTGTCAACATTGTATTAATAAAAACCTCATTTACATTTTCAAAATTAAAATTAAGATACGCCAATCTAATAAATTCTTGAGTTTAATACAATTATTGATTTTAAAATAATTAAAAAAATTGATAATCATAAATGAAATTAAATAATTGTTTTAGCTCGTCCATTAATTTTAAATATTCTGAAATCTACATTAACCATAATATCCAATAATTCACTTAACCCTACAATAAATGACTTCAACGAAAACCTAAATACTCTTCAATATTACAGGTTGTAAAAGTAGCAATTTCACAAAAACACAAAAACTTTGAAAACCTAAATGCGCCATACTCCATAATATAGCATGCTTAAAAGACCAGGAAATTAATTCCACTAACTTGAAAATTTGTTCAGTTAGAAGTTTTTCCACCTTAATTATAAATCTAAGAACTTACTTTTTTCCCCTAAATTAATATTACAAAAAGTTGAGATATAAATCTGAAAACTATAATGTTATAATTTCATTCCCCTTTTCGTTTCGAGATATTATACCATATTTAAATTTCAGTGAATATTTAGAAACGTTCTCAGTTTTACACTTTTGTTTTGTTTTCATTTTCATTTTAAGATTGAGTAGAATTGAAATATCATATTGGTTCCCCAAAATTTAAATAATGAGATGAAAGAAAAGATTAAAGAGAATCATATTGGTTACATTAAAATTTAAATAAATAATGAGATGAAACCAAACTCCATACCGACTTCCTGAATATATATGAGTCAACCCTAATTATCTACAACGAATTATTTACATGACAATAAAGGCAGTTGTGACGGATCATTATTAAACTACAAAAAACTTGGAATAATGGTAAATTCTCTGGATGTTTAGATGTTTATATTATTTGTGATATGTTGTGATCAGTGAAGATTAGATTCGATTTTTAAGGAATTAATTCCTCAACAAATTTCCAATCTTATTAATGTAAAAATGATTTGGTGAATGAGATATGTATTCTGTGTACATAACACTCTCTTGATTGAGATTGAACTGGTCTCACCTGGAGCTGCACATTTCTTTCATGTCTTGTCTCTGCTTAATTTCAAATTTCAAATTGGTATCAGAGCGTTTGATGAGTTCTGGGTTTGTGAAAAAGCGTAGACTATTGCTGGATGTGAAGAGAATTGTTGTGGGTCTTCACTGAAGTTCTATAGAGATTCTGTATGAGGAACGAGCCAACGGAAGTCAAGGTCTTCTCCTCTGTTTTTTTGAGTCGTTTGGTGGATGTGCGCAATGGTTAGCAGAGGCAAGCCACGTGAAGTGTTGTGTTGTGGAGTGCCCTACATTGGCAACATTGTGAGATCATGAAATTGTTGTTGCAATTATATTTGGTTTGCATTGCATTTTCGTGTCGAACCGGTGTGAGAAAGCCGAGGACATGTGGAGGAGAGCAATATTTGTTCATTCTATGTGAGAAATACCCACTCATTGTTCTGTTAAAGATTTAATCTTTAGTTAGGAATTAGTTTATAATACCAACTCATTGTTCTGTTAAAGATTTAATTAGTTTATAGAGGAAGTTAGTTGAACGGTTTCTTGGTTGTAATTGTTTCTGAGATGTATATATACTCCTCATAATAAAACAAATGTGTGTGTGCTCTTAGTAATTTGGTGTTTCGGTATTCTACTTCTCTCTGTCTTCTTAAATTTTTCATTGGTATCAGTGCCGTTGTTGAGTCTGGTTGTGAGGATTAGAGCCACTGCCCCTCTGTTCATGTTTGCTGTTACTGCCGACACCACAAATCATTCATCGTGTGCTAACAAAGCCTGCCGTCGAGGGACGAGCCTGCCGTTAAGGGAGAAGAATGGACCCCGCTGTGTATGTGAAGGCGTTCTACCCCAATGTTACGTTCGATATGCTGCATAGGAGTCACACATTATTGACCGCTTGCAACTCCCTGTCGCTGTTGCGTTCGATCTGTCAGGCATTGCTGATTTTTTTTGAGCTGCGTTGCTGATCTTTTTTGGAGCTGCGTTCAATGCACCCCGTGGGAAATTCTTCTGAAGTCCCGTGATGTCAGCGGATATATTGTTGGTCTATGTTTTCAGTTTTCGACACTTGCCTAACTCATCACAATCATAATTTCTTATGACATTTATTGCAATCTCTGAATTGCAGGGCTATTGAATCCCAAGTAGATAATTGCTGGGCTGCAAAATAATTAATATGTCCAACATCTCTTTTGTGATTGGAGTTTGAGAACGAGCTTGTACGTGCCTTTGAGTTCAAGCGAGTAGAGTGTGACAAGTGTTATCTCCCACTACACCATTTGTTTTGAAGTGTATTTCTGCTTTGTTGTTATTTTCTGTTAGGGGTTGTTTTGAGTAATATTTATGATTGCTTTAAATATGGCTTTGACAAGTCAGTTTACAATTCCTATGCTTCTATTTGGTGGGATGAATTATGATTTTTGAAGTTTTAAAATGCAAGCATGCTTAGAAGGTTTAGGTTGTTGGAAAACTGTAGAATTAGAGTTCACAAAATCTGATGCAAATTTAATTGCTGCTATGAGTGCTAATAAAAGAAGAACTTAAACAAAAAGAAGGAAGATCTAAGTCCTGCAGTTTAAATTTTTTAGATGACTCTATTTTTACTAAAATCTCTTAGATGACTCTATTTTTCCTAAAATCACTCTTGCTAAGACTCCTAAATCAATATAGGATATACTTAAGGTTGCTTATCAAGGTAATGATAAAGTAAAGATGGTAAAATTACAAACTCTCATAAAATTACAGTATGTTTGATCTAAAAACAAAACCAATTAGATGCACATGATTATAAGGTTAGCTTTCACAACACTACTTGCACGATTTCTGATCAACAAACCAATTAGATGCACATGATTATAAGGTTAGCTTTCACAACACTACTTGCACGATTTCTGATCAACATAAGTCTCTTGTTGCAAAGATTCCTATGACAAATAATAGGTTGTATCAATTACAAATGAAAAGCGAGAAGTTGTATGCCTTGTGGCATTTGCGATATGGTCATTTGCCTATCAAAAGTATGAGTCTATTGCAAAGAAAGTCTATGGTGAAAGGTTATCCTACTTTGTCGGACCATATTTCTTCTTGTACAAGTTGTATAATGGGTAAACATAAGCGAGATAGTTTTGCATCAACCTCTTATAGAGCCAAAGAACAACTAGAGTTAGTGCATACAGATTTGTTGTGCGGTCCCATGCAAGCAAAATCAGTTGTTGGCAGTCTTTATTGATGACTTTAGTAGGGAAATTTGAGTGTATTTCATCAAATACAAATCTGAAAAATTTTCCAAGTTCAAAGAGTTCAAATTTGAGGTTGAAAAACAAAGTGGCAAGTTTATTAAAGTTCTCAGGTCTAATAAAGGAGGTGAGTATGAATCTAATGAATTCATTGATTTTTGTAAAGAACATGGTGTTAAAAAATAGATGACAACCAGTTATATTCCACAGAAGAACGGATTTGCGGAAAGAAAGAATCAAACAATTATGAATATGGGTCGAAGTATGCACAAAACACGGAATTTATCTAAAGATTTATGGGCTGAGGTAGTTGTATGTTTGGTATATATTTTGAATAGATCACCAACTTCCAATGTTCAAAGTCTTGTACCTGAAGAAGAATGGAGTGGATAAAAGGTAATTGTTTCACACTTTTGAGTATTAGTTATATTGATTTTTCTCATGTTCTAAAAAAATTAAGAAAAAAGCTTGATGATAGAAGAGAAAATTATATCTTTATAGGGTATAGTGACCAATCTAAAGCATACAGATTGTTTAATCCTATAACTAAGAAGTTTGTCATAAGTCGAGATGTGAAATTTATGGAAGACAAATCTTGGAATAAAATGGAGAACAATACTTGTCTTAATCCTTTTATTATGTTAGATGAACATCAAGCACCTATAATAAGCACTCCAAGATTACAGGTTCAAGACAAAACCAGTAGTAGTTCATCAAGCAGTAGCAGTTCATCATATTTAAATAGGTCTGATTTTGATAATCCAAAAATTAGAAGCTTAAGTGATATTTGTAGCAGTTCATCATATTTAAATAGGTCTGATTTTGATAATCCAAAAATTAGAAGCTTAAGTGATATTTATGCACAAGATGATGTTGATGACAAACTTTGAATTTGGTTGATCTACCTAATGATAAAAATTCTAAAGTGTCAAATGGGTTTTTAAAACTGAGTTAAATGAGAGAGGTGAAGTTGATAAACACAATGCAAGATTAATTGCCAAAGGTTTTTCACAACAACCTGGCATAGATTATGGTAAAACATTTGCACCTGTAGAAAGAATTGATGCTATTTTATTTGTATTATCTATTGCAGCAAAAAACAATTGGCCAATTTACCGAATTGATGTAAAGTCTACCTTTTTAAATGGTGTTTTAAATGAAGAAGTGTATGTTGATCAACCCCCTAGTTTCGAAATCAAAAATAAAAAACATAAGGTGTACAGGTTGAAGAAAGCATTGTATGGCTTGAAGCAAGCTCCAAGATCTTGGTACAGCTGAATAGACCATTACTTGCTGAATAATGGTTTCAAAAGGAGTGACCAAGAACCCACTTTGTATATCAAGAGTGATCATCAAGGTAATATGTTGATATTGTGTCTTTATTTTGATGTGTAGGAATTTACAGGGTAAGTTCCTTAGATCAAACACCAAAGGCCACTACTCACAAACAGATCACAAATTAGTACACCAATATTTGACGTGGTTAAAACCCTCAAAGAGGGAAACAGTCCATGGCTTGAGCCAACGCGACCACTTCAGGAAATTTATCAATATAAAGAAGAAAATTTACATAAGTTTCTCTCATAAAAAGGTTACCGGAAAAATGACCCTCCATGCTCTTTAAATAGAGATCATGGACCAATCAGGTGTTAAGCCACAAATAAAGTGTCGGTAATACCAAGGAGAGAGTGAACCGTTGGATCACTATATATCGTGACCGTCAGATTATAAGTTACAAATGTACATAGTAAAGAAACACACTTTACCTAACTCTACACTAGACCAAGTTATACTTAACTGTTTCCTATATGTCAGAATATCCTAACATCTCCCCTTAAGAACAAATTGGGATAGAATTGAAGGATTTACAAAGGTGAAACAAAAGGATACTATTTCCTATGTGTCGAAATATCCTAACATCCCCCCTTAAGAGAAACTTGGGATATGATTGAAGGATTTACAAAGGTGACACAATAGGAGAAGGAAAGAGGCATTAGAGCTTATCCCCCCTTAATGATAACTTTCTTGAACTCCAAGCATAGATCGAAGTTTGGTAAACTTCACTTATGTGAGAGCCTTTGTAAATATATCGACAACTTGATCATTTGTTGAACAATACTGCACTTCAAGAACACGAAAATTAATGAGCTTTCTGATGAAGTGTATATGAATCTTAATGTGTTTCATACGCTGATGCTGAACTGGATCTTTGCATAGCTGAATGGAACTCTGATTATCACACCAAAGTGTGTTGGAAATGTTGTCATTGATGGCAAAGGAATTGGCAAAGATAGGAGCAACACCTAAACTATTCATAAGACAAAAGAGACAGAGAGGTAGTAGAGGCAGCAGTAGGAAACAAAGGAATTAGAGACAGAGCAGTAGAGTTGAATTAGGGGTTTAATACAGTCTGCAAAGGAGATGACAAAAGGGAGAGCTGCTAGGAAGAGACAAGGTAATAGATTGAAGGACAAATTGAATATCTGGCCAAGATTTGTATATGTTAATGAAGAACTGTGGAATTGTGTTAAGTATGGTTGAGTAAATCTGGAATATATATGACCTGTGTGATCAATTTCATAATGGGCAGAGGATACCTATGGTGCCCGGAGAGGAATGAAATCATTGTTGCAGAGTTAGGGATATGTGTATTATATGTGTATTGACTGATGTAATTCTTGTGTGGAATCTCCTGAACCTCTGTGTGAATAATCTCTGTAATGGAGTCGAATGATGTCCTGTGTAATTGGAAGGCTTGAATGATACTCTGTATCTGATGAAGGAGTTGATGGGAGATGGCGTAGATTAATGGAGTAGCGGAACACTTGGTGACGGCGGAACGCAAAGTTGGATGGAACTACTAGTAGAAAGGCAAAACCTTAGAGCGCAACTTAATTATAATATTACATTTAAAAGATGACGGAACCTTGAGTGGAAGAGCGGAACCATGACCGAGTGAATAGTGAAGGTGGTTTACGGTTTTCATCGCACCACCTATGCGGAGTAAGCGGTATTTCCTGGTTGAGGAGCGATTCCATAGAGTGCTCGACACGCGTCCCTATACGACTTCACAAAACCACTTTTCATCGCGCGTTATAGTTCGACCCAAGATGCCCAGCGATATCGTTGAGCGTCGTTGATCTGGGAAGGGGTCATCGGACGATCGTCATTTGTTGAAGATGTGCGAAGATTAACACAGGTACGGGGGACCATGGCACGTTAACGTTCGGCATCGGAGGTCGAGCGATATGTATATACGTCGTTGATCTGGAAGCTTGCTAATCTAATGGTGATCGAGCGTTGGACTTGCGCGAAGTTTACTGTGGTATGATGGGCGTATTGGATTGGCTATTGACTATGTATGTGGGCCCGGGGTCAAAGGTTTATCGTAAGATTAATTTATTTGGAAGCGTTGGATATTTCTATAAAGTCCGAAGGGTTAAACTTTAGACATAAGGCTTGGGAATTCAAAAGTTGTAAATATATTTATTTGTCAATTTCTTTAAAATTGATAAATAAAAATTAAAAAGAGATAAAAAAGCCCCGTGGGATAAACTAAAAAGAATACTGACAGAGGAATACCAATAACGGTTCGTGTTTTTGACTCATGGTTTTAATAAAGGCAAAACTATATAAGGAGAAGAAAAAATAGAGAACGGTGTGTGCATTGTAAGGGGTGTGAATAAAAATTTCTCAAAAGAATATCTGTATGGGCGAGCTCTGTTCTTAACTGATAAATCTGAAACTACGATGCACCCATGAATATAATGATCTGACGATGATGAATCTCTATGTAAATGACGACGAAATCATGAGGAACTCGTGTGAGTATACGTAAAAATAAATAAACTGTGACCTAAGAAGGTATGTCGTATGAACTGCAGATCTAGTATGAAAATTGATGAAACGTGGTCCGTTAAAGTGGGTGCCGAGGGCCGTCGCGAAAGGGTTGTAGCTCCTTCCAAGGTATACGGTAATGGAGAGCAAAGTAAGATCTCCCTTCCAGAAAAGGCTGGTAAACGAGAGAAGGTTGTAGCCTTCTGCAGGTGGGTGCCTGCGTGCTGGTATGAGTCTGCACCAGCATAAAAATGTAAGAAGTTTTCTCTATAATAAATATTGAGGAATGAGATTACAGCAGTGGTGGTTTCCTCCCAAATTGGGTTTCCACCTTAAATCCTGGTGTTCATATGTGTTGTTTATGTTTGATGGTTTGTTATGTTATTTCTGTTCATGCTTAATGCTTATCTGATGCAATGCTCTAAGTAAAGACATAATAAGATATCTGGACATACATGTTGATGCAGTACTGTAACATATGGTTTTAAGAGAAAGAAAAAAAATAAAAAAATTCAGCCCTAAATACTGATTCACCCCCCCCTCTCAGTATTTTTCCCAACAATTGGTTTCAGAGCAGGTCCTTCTGAAAAAGCTTAGCCACTAGAAGGAAGATCAAGCAAGATGAGCAATCAAGATGGAATAGCATCTATCAGGCCTCCGCTCTTTAATGGAAACAATTTAATCTTCTGGAAAACAAGGATGAGATCCTATCTTCAGTATCTGGGAGCAGAGGTATGGGCAATTTTTGAAGGAGGATATCAATATCCAACTGCAATACCAACAGATCTGACGAAAAGAAAGAATTATGAAACAAATGCAAAGGCGGTCAATGCTCTATTGGGAAGTCTAACTGAATCAGAATTTGTCAAAGTCATGCAGCTAAATACAGCAAAGGAAATATGGGACAAAATCATTCTAAGTTATGAAGGTGATGCAAAGGTAAAAAGTGATAAACTCCAAACTCGCAGAATTCAATATGAGAATCAAAAAATGGATAATGAGGAGAGCATTGCCAATTTCTTTTTACATCTTGATGATATTGTAAATCGTATGAGATGGGAGAAACAATAACGTAATCTACCTTGGTTGAGAAAGTCTTAAGATCGCTAACTACATAAAATTGAGTCAAAAGCTGCATTTGAAGAAAAGTAAGATTCTCAAAATCTTACCGTGGTGCAACTTCATGGAATACAATCGCATATGAAATGAGAAGAGGAGGACCATCAAAAGTCAAAGAAGTAGTCTTTAGAACTTCTACAAAAGGGAAGGAAGTACAAATAACAGAAGACTCAGGATATGTCTCAGAAGAAGATGAGATAAACTTCGTAAAGAAACTTCAACTTGGCATAGGACGGTTTAGAGGTAAGCTTCCTTTCAAATGTTTTGAATGTGGAAGAGTTGGTCATTATGCTGCTAAATGTCCTCATAGAGAAACACCTGCTAAAGGGAAGGAAGTAGCAACACAGTAGCAAGAAGGAATAAGAACCGATCTGGCACTAAGAAAAGTTACTATACTCATGAAGACAATGCTGGGTTATCTGATAGTGAGGAAGAATGTGAACAAGATATTTAAACCACAGATTGAAAAAAGAATCTAGAGAAGCAAAGGATAATTTTGTGGATGCTATAGAAGACAGTGATTTTCTTGATGAAAACAATAAACTCAAAATTTTCTTAGAAGAGAGTAAAATAACCATAGAAACTTTGAAAAATCAGCTTGAAGAAAAAGAGAAACACAAAGAGATATTAGAGTGTGAAGTAGTAAGTTTAAGAAAAGAACTTGAGAAAGTAAAGACTCTGAATCTTAGATTTTCTAAAGGATCTGAAACCTTAGATGATATTATCAAGGTACAACGTTCTCCTCTTATAAAGAAAGGTCTTGGATATATTGGAGAATCTTCTCAGGCTTCAGCACCAAATTATCTAAAAGTAGTTACAGTTGGTTTACAACATGCTGCCACTCAGCAAGGGAATAAAGAATATTTACAGGTAAAGCATGATCATCTCAATTCAAATAACACTAAAAGGAATGTCTTTCAAAGAAACACCAATCAACAGGTAAATTCATGTAGAAGATTTTATGATCGCAAAAATTTCTTCTTCAATGGACATTGTTTCTCATGTCACAATTTTGGTCATAAAGTTGTTCAATGTGTAGCATATAAAACTATCATGACAAGAGAAGCAAGAAAGAAAAGGTTTGATATTGAAACAAATAAGAATACCTATAACAACCTTTCTCCTCTTCAAAATGAAGTTGAATTTGCTTATTGCAATAACTTTGGCCATGAAGAATCTGAATGCAGGAGAAAATTTATGCCAAAAGAACATGTTCCTTGAAGCTCCAAAGTATGGAAAAAGAAGGAATTAAAGGTTGAAAATTGTGGCATAGCGTTGTTTGCAGAAGATGAAGAAAATCAATGGTACATTGATAGTGGATGCTCAAGACACATGATAGGCGATATTAAAACCAAACTTCTTGCATATAGTTCTCTAGAAAAAGAAAATA
This sequence comes from Pinus albicaulis, assembly GCA_034641835.2. Lineage (NCBI taxonomy): Eukaryota > Viridiplantae > Streptophyta > Pinopsida > Pinales > Pinaceae > Pinus > Pinus albicaulis. Next base: position 206,050,991 of record CM076581.1, on the reverse strand, counting down.
ATGTTACTTTTGGAAATGATACTCCTGCAGTCATTAAGGGAAAAGGGTCTATTTTTCTAAAAGAAAAGGTGAAATCTAATGAAGTCATGTATGTGGATGGATTAAAGCATAACTTTTTAAGTGTAAGTCAAATGTGTTATCAAGGAACTGAAGTTGTCTTTAGTTCAAAAGAATGTGTGGTACGTGATCTTGATATAGGTAAAACAATTATAAAAGGAAAAAGAACTCCAAGAAACCTGTATGTATTAAAGAACCAGAAAGAAACAATGTTATTTGAGTAAATCTTCGTAAAATTGGCTATGGCATAGAAGGTTGGGGTATCCGAGCTTCTCTCAAAAACAAATCAAGCAGACTTTAGAAGTCTGTCGATGATCTTCCCAATATTACTCTAGTTGAAAATATCATATGCAAATCTTGCCAATTCAGCAAGAAAACCAGAGTACAATTTAATGCCAAGGAAGGATTATCAAGCAAGCCTCTTGAACTCATTCATACCGACATATGTGGACCTATGAGGAAAAATTCACCATGTGGTGAAGAATACTATATCTTGTTCATTGATGATTTCTCTGTAAATGTGTTGGATTGGCCGCTAAAACACAAAGATGAAGCATTTGAGAATTTATATTCAGCACTAGTTGGAGAATGAATTCATCTAAAATCAAGTGTCTTAGATCTCATCGAGGAGGAGAATATTCATCAAATGAATTCTTTGAATTTGTGAACAACATGGCATAAAAAGACAATTTTCTCGTAGTTGGCACTAATAAATGCAATGGCGTTGCGTAAAGAATGAACAACAAATTAAAAAGGCTAGAGCTAAGGCTTCGATGATTCTATCTCGACATTATGGGGAGAAGCAGCACATACAGAAGTAAACATTCTTAACAAGGCACATGTTTGTGTAAATAGTGATAAAACTCCATATGAACTCTGGTATTGTAATCCTCCCACTATAAAGCATTTTATAATTTTTGGAAGAAAATGCTTTATCAAGAATAATGATGAAAAAATTGGCAAGTTTGAACCCAGAGCAGATGAAGGAGTATTTCTTGGTTACTCCTCTAGGAGTAGGGCATATAAATATTACAATAAAAGACTTCGAAAGATTGTTGAATGTATTGATGCTGTTATTGATGAGTCTCCTGCGGCTCCAAAAGAAGAAAAGCAAACAACAGATGAAGACGATGATGACATATATCCTTCTACGTCAAATAGAAATGATATTGACAGTGAACACAATGAAGAACCCGAAGATGAAGTATCTGAAAAAGCTCCATCTAGATATGTTCAAAAGAATAATCCAGAATCTCAAATTTTGGGAGAAAAGGGATTAGGTGTACAAACAAGAAGGACTCTTGTGGGATCTTCTAGCTATCTGGAATTTCTATCCACTATTGAACCACAAAATTTCAATCAAGCTAGCAAAGATGAATGTTGTATTCAAGCCATGAATGAAGAGCTTGATCAAATTGAAAATAATCACACTTGGGAATTATTACCAAGACCTCAACACAAAAATGTCATTTGAAACTGTTGATATTCAAAAACAAGTTAAATGAGAATGGGGATGTTATAAGAAATAAAACTAGACTTATTTGAGTGGGTATGCTCAACAAGAAGGTATATACTTTGAAGAAACTCGCTTCCCTGTAGCCGACTTTTTGAATCCATAATAATGTTTCTTACTTTTTCAAGCTTCCAACAAATCAAAGTTTATCAAATGGATGTTAACTGGGTTTCAATGGTGATCTATAAGAAGAAGTTTACATAGAACAAACTTGTATGATTCATTTTGGGAAATGATGAAAAACTTGTTTGTAGACTTAAAAAATCTCTATATGGTTCAAACAAGCTCCAAGGGCATGGGTACTATTGTCTTTGACAAATATCTTCATCACCAAGGATTTTCAAAAGGGTCTCACGATAGCAACTTATACACAAAAACCTAAAATGACAAGCTATTGATAGTGGTTGTATATGTTGATGATATCATTTTTGGAAGTAATGAAGAGTCTATGAGTCAGAAATTTGCTTCTGATATGCAGCAAGAATTTGAAATTTCTTTACTTGGGGAACTAAAATTTTTTCTTGGCTTGCAAGTGCAACAAGCAACAGATGGCATATTCTTATCACAAGCAAAATACCTCAAGCAAATCTTAAAGAAGTATGGCATGGAATATTGAAAACCTGTAAGTACACCTATGATAACCGGATGTAATCTCAGTTCTAATGATGATTCCCCCACGGTGAATCAACCAAAATACAGATCTATGATAGGAAGTCTAATTTATCTCACTAGGACAAGACTAGACATCATGCATGTTGTTGGGATTGTTGGAAGATTCCAAGCTAATCCAAAGGATTCTCATATTCAAGTTGTGAAAAGAATATTCAAATATATACAAGGAACTCAAGACTTTGGACTATGGTATGCAAAGAATGTTGATCTTACTCTTCATGCATACACTGATGCAGATTGGGCTGGAAGTGTTGATGATAGGAAAAGCACTAATGGTGGTGCATTCTATATGGGGCCCTGGTTAGTATCTTGGTTTAGCAAGAAGCAAAGCTCTATTGCCTTATCTATACAGGATGGGTATCATGTGGCCGCAAGATCATGTTGCACTCAACTTCTCTGATGATGCAAACTCTATAAGACTTTCAAATCAATGTTCACCTCTATCGCCATTAAGTGTGATAATAATACCAGTGCTTATCAATATCTCAAAGAACCCTCGTTATGCATTCCAAGACCAAGCACATTCCCATCAAATATCACTTCTTACATGAACAAGTACTTGAACAAAAGGTGAAATTGGAGTATGTTTCCTCCAAAGAACAAGTTGCTGATATTTTTACCAAACCTCTACCCAGGGAAGCGTTCGAATATCTCAGACAGAAACTGGGAGTAGTCTCTGCCATGCAAAGGATCAGGTCTACTTAAATACAGAAGATTAAATTGGTTGTGAGGTGCTGTTAGACATCTCTGATTGCACAGGTTCAGAGGAAGCATAGGTCATATGAAAAGGATGAATTGTTGGTCATATTATGTTTGAAGATGCAGCATGATCTCAGGGGGAGCATGGCATTGTCGGTTTAAAGGATCTTGATCAAAATCTTTGCCATTGATGTCAAAAGGGGAGGAAAAGCAACGAAGGGCTTCCATAAGGCCATCAGAGGAAGAGTATTGCCATCAATGCCAAAGGGGGAGATTGTTGGAAATGTTTTCATTGATGGCAAAGGAATTGCCACAGATAGGAGCAGCACCTAAACTATCCATAAGACAAAAGAGACAGAGAGGTAGCAGAGGCAGCAGTAGGAAACCGAGGAATTAGAGACAAAGCAGTAGAGTTGAATTAGGGGTTTAATACAGTCTGCAAAGGAGATGACAAAAGGGAGAGCTGCTAGGAAGAGACAAGGTAATAGATTGAAGGACAAATTGAATATCTGGCCAAGATTTGTATATGTTAATGAAGAACTGTGAAATTGTGTTAAGTATGGTTGAGTAAATCTGGAATATATATGACCTGTGTGATCAATTTCATAATGGGAAGAGGATACCTACGGTGCCCGGAAAGGAATGAAATCATTGTTGCAGAGTTAGGGATATGTGTATTATATGTGTATTGACTGATGTAATTCCTGTGTGGAATCTCCTGAACCTCTGTATGAGTCTCTGCGTATGGAGTTAAAAGTGAAACCCTGTTGAGGAATCATGGTGGCAGAGATATGATGTTTTTGAATGTAAAGGTAGAAGTGAAACTGTGACAGGATAGAACTCTGAAAAGGAAGGTTGATATGTTATATATATATCATAGCAGAATTGAAGAATGACATTGAATTTTCACGAAGGAAATCCCATCGGAAGAGAACTACATTTGTTCGTTGATTATTGGAAATCCTGCCAAAGATAGACCAGAGTTATAGCGCAAACCTAGACTAACCCTTTGGAATCATGAACGGAACCTTGAGCGAAGGGTGGAACCACGAAGGAGGAACAGTGAAGGCGGTTTATGGTTTCCATCGCACCGCTTTCAATGGGCAAGCGGTATTCAAGAGGTGGGGAGCGATTCCATAGAACGGGCGACACGCGTCCCTGTACGATTTTACAAAACTGTTTTTCACTATGCGCCATTGCGCGTTATAGTTCAGCCCAGGACGCCCAGCGATATCATTGAGCACCGTTGATCTGGGAAGGGGTCATTGAACGATCGTCATTTGTTGAAGATGCGTGAAGATTAACACAGGTACGGCGGACACAGTCGTCATTTGTTGAAGATGCGCGAAGATTAACACAGGTACAACGCACGTTAACATTCGGCATCGGAGGTTGAGCGATATGTATATACGCCGTTGATCTGGAAGCTTGCTAATCTAACGGTGGTCGGACGCTGGACTTGCGCGAAGTTTACTGTGGTACGATGGGCATATTGGATTGGCTATTGACTATGTATGTGGGCCTGGGGTCAAAGGTTTATCGTAAGATTAATTTATTTGGAAGCGTTGTATATTTCTATAAAGTCCGAAGGGTTGAACTTTAGACATAAGGTTTGGGAATTCAAATGTTGTAAATATATTTATTTATCAATTTCTTTAAAATTGATAAATAAAAATTAAAAAAAAAGATCAACAAGCCCCATGGGATAAAATAAAAAGAATACTGATAGAGGAATACCATTAGTGGTTCGTGGTTTTGACTCATGGTTTTAATAAAGAAAAAACTATATAAGGAGAAGAAAAAAATAGAGAACAGGGTGTGCAATGTAAGGGTTGTGAATAAAATTTCTCAAAAGAATATCTGTACGGGCGAGCTCTGTTCTTAACTAATAAATTTGAAACTACAATGCACCCATGAATATAATGATCCGACGATGATGAATCTCTGGTGTAAATGACTGACGAAATCATGAGGAACTGGTGTGAGTATACATAAAATAAATAAATCTGGTGACCAACAAGGTATGTCGTATGGAAACATGTATATCTAGTATGAAAATTGATGAAACGTGGTCCGCAGTGGTGCTGAGGATCGAAGCCTTTAGAAAGGGGGTTGTAGCTCCCTTCTAGTGGTAGCTGTTAAACAAGAGCAGGGGGTAGCTCCCTTCCAGGAGAGGCTGGTAAACGAGAGAAGGTTGTAGCCTTCTGCAGGTGGGTGCCTGCGTGCCGGTATAAGTCTGCACCAACATATATTGTAATAAGTTTTCTCTATAATAAATATTGAAGACTGAGATTATAGCAGCGTTGGTTTTCTCCCGAATTGGGTTTCCACCTTAAATCCTGGTGTTCATATGTGTTGTTTATGTTTGATGGTTTTTTCTGTTATTTCTGTTCATGCTTAATGCTTATCTGATGCAATGCTCTAAGTAAAGACATAAAAAGATATCTGGACATACATGTTGGATGCAGTACTGTAATATAAGGTTTTAAGAGAAAGAAAATAAAAATTGTTCAGCCCTAAATACTGATTCACCCCCCCCCCCCCCGCTCAGTATTTTTCCCAACAAAGTGTAGTTGGATGTTGCTGATGAAGACCAAATTCAGACACGATTTGACGAAGCCACATGGCTTCCTTGCTAGCTTCAACTACACCACGATACTCTGCTTCTGCTGAAGAAAGAGAGATGGAACTTTCTTTCTTACAAGACCATGTAATAGGTCCTGAAACAAGAGTGAATACATATCCTGCAGTAGACTTTCGATCATCAGGGTCACCAGCTCAATCAGAATCAGTGAAACCAATCAACAATGGAGATGCTCCTGCATTGTAATGAATCCCAAACTGAATTGTACCTCGAATATATCAAAATATTATCGTAACTTCTTTCCAGTGACTTTCATGATGTTGGTGCATAAACTAGCAACAATACCAATGGAAAAGGAAAGGTCAAGACAGGTATGGGTTAGATACAGAAGTTCACTAACAAGTTGATGGTATCAGGTAGCATCAACTTTAGGGGTAGCACAAGTGACTGAAATCTTGGCTCTAGATTGAAAGGGAGAAGGGGCTGACTTACAGTCTTCCATGTGAAAGTGGCGTAGAAGATCACATGCATACTTGGACTGAGAAAGGGTAATACCTTCTTTGGATTGCAAGACTTGAAGACTAAGGAAATAATGCAAGTGTCCTAAGTCTGTCATTTCAAACTTATTTTTGAGGCTAGACTTCACATGGTTGGGATCACTACCGGTAAGGATAAGATCATCAACATAAAGAACAAGGATGATGAAGGACTTACCCACTTTCTTGGTGTAGACAGTGTTGTCAGAATGACACCTAGAAAAGCTATTATATAAGAGAAATCTATCCATTTTGGCATACCAAGCCCGAGGAGCTTGTTTGAGACCATAGAGAGACTTCCTAAGGCAACAAACAAGGCTAGGGTCATTTTGGATAAAGCCAGGGGGTTGTTCCATGTATATTTCTTCATGCAAATCTCCATGTAAGAAGGTGGATTTAACATCCATCTGATGGACTTCCAATTTAAATGAGGCAAAAAGGGAAAGAACAAGGCAGATAGAATTCATTTTGGCAATGGGGGAGAAGGTTTCAGTATAGTCAATGCCTTCAACTTGTTTTAGCAACAAGACAAGATTTATGTCTATCCACTTTTCCATATGGTCCAAGCTTTGTTTTGTAAACCCATTTGCATCTGACAAGTTTTATTCCCTTTGGAAGAGAAACAAGATCCCAAGTATCGTTTTCCAATCAGGAATGATATTCTTCATTCATAGCTTCATCCCAATATGGATGACCTGAAGCTTCTTCAAAGGTGTCTGGGTCAGAATTTTCTAGAACTTGAGCCAATAAGGAAGAGGCTCTTTTGAATTGAGAACGTGTACGAAGGCGATCTATAGGGTCACCTGCAAGAGAAACTGCTGCATCTCGAGTAGAGCAGAACCATCTTGGAAGCTGTGGAGCTGAAGGAATATCTTCAAGAGGTGGAGGAGGATTTTCATCCTCGCTGTCATCATCTGAACTAGAAGGAATGCTATCAACAATAGAAGATATAAAGAGAGGTGGCACATATGTTGAATCAGGCTCACAGGCCAAAGGTGGCACACCCGCCAAACTAGGCTTGCAGGCTGATATATTTTCATCAAATTTTACATCTCTTCTAATGATTATATTTTTGGATGTTGGTTGAAGAAGTCTATATCCTTTGACATCTTCAGAACATCCAACAAAAATGCATTTTCACTCTTAGGTTCCAAGGCTTTATGTTTTGCATTCGGAATATGGGCCCAAGCATCACTTCCAAAAACATGAAAGTGACTTGCATCTGGTTTGATTGAGCTCCAGGTTTCTTCTGGAGTTATATTCCTTAAAACCTTAGTAGGAGTGTGATTTACTATATAATTTTCACAGTTAATTACTTTTGCCCAAAAATTAAGACTAAGTCCTTTAGATTGAAGCATACAATTAGCCATTTATTTTAAGGTGCGATTCTTCCTTTCAACTACACCATTTTGTTGTGGAGTATATGGAACACTATGTTGCAATTGAATGCCATGATCAGTGCAAAAGTTGATAAATTTGTTGTTAACATATTCTCCTCCATTGTCTGATCTTAACTTAAGAATTTGATGTCCAGATTGTTTCTCAACAAAGGTCTTAAAGGCCAAGAACATGTTAAAAACTTCACTCTTGAGTTTTAAGAAGTATACCCAAGTGCGTCTGGAAAAATCATTAATGAAAGTTAAGAAGTACTTGCATCCAGAGAAAGAAACAACAGGAAGTGGACCACATAAATCACTGTGCAGAAGTTGCAAAGGGGCTGAAGCATGCTAAGAGGCGTGTTTGTCAAAACTATCCCGATGATGTTTTCCGAGTACACATCCGGAGCAAACATCATCTCGGAAAGATACCATAGGAAGCCATGTCACCATATTTTCCTTACATAGTGTTTGAAGAGAGCGATAGTTTAAGTGACCAAATCGCTCATGCCAAAGTTTTCTCACTTTGAGCAACAAAAATGGAGGGAAGACATGATGACCCAAAGTTGTCAAATTTATACAACCTTGTGGAATCACCAACAATGTCAATAGCTAAAATATGTCTAGGATCTTTAAGGTCCTTGATTACAACATAATTCTACTATTTTCCCTTCACCTGAATGAGTTATATGATAAACAGATAGAAGGTTGCAGGACAAGGTAGGAACACATAATACATCATTAAACTGACCATTATCTAGATGAATGGTTCCAGATCCTACAACACTGTGAGAGATATCATCACCAACATAAATATGTTTGGTGTTACAATCATTTAAAGAAGAAAACATGGCTTTATTTTTGGCCATGTGATAAGAAGCTCCAAAATCAATGAGCCACTCATGAGAATGAGAAGAGGAAGATACATTTAATGCATAACTAGATCTTGATGCTTGACAACCACAAACATTAAGTGCCATTCCTGAAGATGATGTTGAAAAGTTCTCCAAATTGATGTGGTGCTTCTTCATTGCTACTTCCAAGGCTTCCATCTTCTTAAAACATTTGGACTCTACATGGCCATCACGATTACAAAATTTGCAATGTCTATCTGTTTTCTTCCCTTTGTTTTTATTTGCCTTATCACTTTGGTGAGTTGCCTTTTCATGGCTGAAATTGCTTAAGACCCTTGTTTGGTTTAGGACCATTCTTTTTAGGATACTGCTTCTTGGGATTCTTTTGATATGGTTGCTATTGGGCTGCTAAGGCTTTCTTAGAAGAGTTTCCAGCATTGATAAAACCAAGGTGTAAGAGTTTTTCTTTTTCTCTTATCAAAGAATCATAAAAGACATCAAAAGAGGGGGACTTGTAGGCTGTTCCTTGAGAAATGAGGGCTTCTCTAGTGGAATGGAAGGTGGAAACAAATACAAAGTATGCAGGTCCAAGCTTAGCAATAATGGAATAGATAAGGCTACCCTATTCCTTTTCGACCTTACAACCTTCTAAAAGAAGTCTAAGGGTCTTGAATTTGGACAAAAAATTTTCAATAGAGGAGAAATTATTGGGGTCCAAAGTAAGCGACTCATTTTCAAGCTGGTGGGCACTAATCTCATTTTGAATGCCAAAAACAATATTTAGCTTTTTCATAGTTGCATTAGGGGTGTCAATTTCTTGGATATGAAATCAAAGATCTTGAGCAATGGAAATTCCTATCAATTCTTGTGCTTGATCTTGTTTATTTTCCCATTTAGCAGCTTTATCTCCATCGATAGGTTTAGTTTCTTTTCCCGAGACTATTATATAAAGCCCTTTACTTCTAAGTAAGTATATCATGTAGGATAGCCATTGGAAATAATTGGTGCTGTTAAGAATAACCGGACATGCACTTTCCATTTTGTTTTTAAAACTGAAGCTGGAAAAGGCTGAAACTAACTTCTCCAATGGAAAGATCTCGAAAAATTAGGCTGTTTAAAAAAAATGGCTCAGAAAATGGCTCCGAAAATGACTTCCAGATGAAGAAGTTATGCCTTTTTGAAAAAAATGTGTTGTAGATGCCTAATAGTTACATGAAAGGTTGAAAGCTGATGATGAAGTTCTACTTTAAAAAAAAATCCCCCCCTTTTTCAAACTTAATACAATAAGCTCACTTAAAAAAAAACTTTATGTGACCCACTTTTATAAATAAGTGAAAGTCACTTTTACAATGTTATTTTTACATGTGCTTGTGAAATAAAACCCTCTTTTTAAAATTGACAACTTGGCAAAGGACTTTATAAGAAAAAGTAACTTAAATTTTTTTTTTTTACAAAAAGAAGCTTGAGGGAGAGACTTGAACTCAAGACCTCTATTCTCATAAACTAAATTTACACCAAGTGAGCTACTAAAAGGATTATGTAATTGTTTGAAATGAGGAAGGTTTTTTTATTTTTTATTTTTGGCAAAAAAAACACAAAAATCCATGCACAAAAAAATGAAATGCAAGCCTTATGCCAGAATGTTATATTTTCGGTTAGCCTTATCGAAAACTATCCTTTTTTTCGCTATTTCTGATTTCTCGAGATCACACAAATGCATGGGGAAAGAGCATATGTAGCAAAAAAAATCCTGTCTTCCTGTTTCTGATTTGCTGAGATTGCACATAGCACATAGAAAAGAGAATATACAGAGAAGAGGGTATAGATCCAGAAAATAAATAAATTATAAACCGAAATAAACAGAGGGAACCGAAATAAACAGAACGATTAATAAATATAATTGTAAAAAATATAGTTTATACCTCCAGAACTAAAATGACATAGCCGGGCAACCGAAAACCTTTTCGCATGAAACGAAAGGGATTCCTCACTATAAAAGATGCTCTAGACACAACAGAGCAATTTTCCTAGGCCAAAAGTGGTCAGAAATAGTCGATCTGGAAAACGACAATCGCATGCAGTCAAACCGGCTTCGGATTTGGATCAACAACGGATGCAACCCTCAAAATGGATCTGATACCATGTAGGGATTTACAGGGTAACTTACTTAGATCAAACGCCTAAGGACACCGCTCACAAACATATCAAAAATAAATACACTAGTATTTGATGTGGTTAAAACCCTCGAAGAGGGAAACGGTCCACGACCTGAGCCAACGCGACCACTTCAGGCAATTTATTAAAAATAAAAAATAGAATCTACATAAGTTTCTCTCATAAACGGGATACCAGAAAAATTACTCTCCATGATATTTAAATAGAGATCATGGACCAATCGGGTGTTAAGCCACAGATCAAGTGTCGGTAATATCAAGGAGAGAGTGAACCGTCAGATTACTACATATCGTGACCGTCAGATTATAAGTTACAAATGTACATAGTAAAGAAACACACTTTACCTAACTCTACACTAGACCAGTTTATGCTTAACTATTTCCTATGTGTCGGAATATCCTAACATGATGACACAATTTATAAAAGTAACATGCAGTTAGATGAATTTAAATCTGCAATGAAAAATGAATTTGAAATGACAGATATTGGATTAATGAGATACTTCTTGGGTATTGAAGTGAAACAAACACATGATGGTATCTTTATGGGTCAACAGAAGTATGCTATTGACATTTTGAAGAAATTTAAGATGGATAGGTGTAAATCAATGAATACTCCTATTGAAGTTGGTACAAAGATAAGTAAATATGATGTGGGTACTATTGTTAATTAGACTTTATTTAAGCAATTTGCTTGTAGTATCATGTATCTAACTGTTACTAGACCTGATATAGCATTTGTAGCTAGTTATATTTCCAGGTTTATGGAATCTCCTAAAGTCTGTCATTGGAAAGCTGGAAAAAGGGTGTTAAGATAAATTGCAGGTACAAATACTCATGGTTTATGGTATGTAGCTTCTACAGACAATAAGCTTGTTGGTTATACAGATAGTGATTATGAAGGATGTATTGATGATCGCAAACACACTTATGTATATTATTTTATATTTGGAAAAAAATTGATTTCGTGGTCATCCAAAAAGCAGTCCATTGTTGCATTATCTTCAATAGAGGCTGAGTATGTTGCAGAAATTTCAACATCATGTCAAACAGTGTGGCTGAAGAGACTTCTCTCTGACTTCAGTTATACAAAAAAGGAACCTATTTCAATCTTTTGTGACAAAATTTCCGCTATTTCCTTGTCGAAGAACAATGTATTTCATAAAAAAAGAAAACATATCGATACTCGTTTTCACTTCATTCATGAACTTGTTGAGAATGGTGATATTGTTCTCAAATTTTGTGATTCCAAGGAAAAGTTAGCAGATATCTTCACCAAACTGCTAGGAAAATTTAATTTTGAATTTCAATGTCAGAAGTTAGGTATTAAAATAATATAGCCCCCAAGGTTGAGGTGGAGTGTTAAAGATTTAATCTTTAGTTAGGAATTAGTTTCTAGAGAAAGCTAGTCGAATAGTTTCTTGGTTGTAAATGTTTCTGAGATGTATATATACTCCTCATAATAAAACAAATGTGTGTGTATGCTCTCAGTAATTTGGTATTTCAGTGTTCTGCTTCTCTTTGTCTTCTTAAATTTGTCATGTTTGAGAAAATAAATTCAGTCAACCAATAGAGCAGAGCATGACCTATTTTTTCCTTTATGTTCTTGTGTTGTAAGAGTGCCATGGGGAATGGACAGAGGATGCATTTAGAGTGTAGAGAGTCATGGAGCCGCCAGTGGTGCTCGTTGTATGAGCTGTTAGGTCCCTATATTACTAGTATAGTCCCTTATTGTTGTTAGTGTAACCCCATTATTGTTATTGTTGTACCCCTGTAACCCCCATACTGTTATTATTATGCCCTTACATTATTATTGTTAGGTCAGCTAGGATTACATTGTGGCCCCATGAACTCCTATATATAGAAAGGAGGTTTTGTCATTTGTATCATCTAAGAATTGTTCATTTATGTAATGTATTGGAGGTTTCCCCCTCAAAGTGGCTTATTTCTAAGGTGTTGATCTCTCTTTTCTTCTATTTTTGGAGTTGGTTTCATAACATTTGGTATCAGAGCTTTGGATTCTAGGGTTTTTCTACTCCAAATAGGTCATCGTGGAATTTTCGCTATAAATTTTTTCTACGAAGTTTCAGAAGCTGAAATTTTTACTGAGCGAAGCCAAAATCCCGAGGAACGTCATGTAAAAATTTTAGATCTTGGTTCGCAATATTTTCAGAGATATGATATGTGGAAGTTAGGGTTTTTTTAGGATCCCGAATTTCACCTAAAATAGGTAATCGTGACATTTGCACTATAATTTTTTTTCTACGAAGGTTTAGAAGCTAAATTTTTTACAAAGAGAAGTCGATATCCTGTGGAACTTCCTGTACAAGTTTTAGATCTTGGTTCACAATACTTTCAGAGACATGACCTGTGGAAGTTAGGGTTTTTTCAGGCTACCGCATTTCATCTCAAAGAGGTGACCATGGGAAAATTGTCATAACACTCTCTCCAAGCATCGGATTGGAATTTTGTAAAAAGTGGCCATAATTACACAGACTATAGTTTCCTGTTTATCAGTTTTAGAGCTGAAGGAGGAAACTGTGACACATGGCACGTCGTACAAGTTCACTCAACTGAACGAGTCCAAGATTATCTCATTGTGGGAGATTGGGAATAACTCTGCCTTGAAGAATCCAAATCAAGTGAGACCTGTGGCATTCAAAAGAAGATTGAGAGTTATACTACAGGGCCGAATTTCAGATATTTAAGATCCGAAATCACAGGGATAATTCAATTTCATTATCGAGATTCTCAAAAGAAAGAAAAATGTGTGTATTTTATTTTTATTTTTATTTTTTCGAATTGCATAAGTCTTGTTTGAAGAATCAATTTGAATTGATTCCAAGGGCATATTGTATAATAGCTATCAGTATTGGGTTCTAAAATGCCCCCTAAAAATAATTCAACACCCATTAAGCCTTCAGAAGGCTCTACTATGGCTCATGAAGATGAAGAAATGCAACATGACATATCAAAATTACAAGAGCAAGTGCACCAAATTTCACTTTCAAAAAGAGAAACAAAAAATGAAATGGATGTTTTGAAGAAAAGAGTGGAAGATAAGATCGATGGTTTGAAGAAAGGCATGGAAGCTATGATGGATGGTTTGAGGAATGGTATGAAAGAAAAAATGAAAGGTTTGAAGGAAGACATGGAAGGTTTGAAGGAAGGCTTGTCAAAGTTGATACAAGAAATGATTCCTAATGTCGAAAAGATAGTAGAGGAAACTCATGATGAGAAAAAAATAAATGTTAATTGTGATTTCATAAAATCTAATGTTGGATTGAAGAACCACCATATTCCAAATATGGATATGAGGAATTTTGATGGCAATGATCCTGTAACATGGATACTACAGATGGAGCAATATTTTGATCTCAATAATGTGAAAAACACACAAAAGGTACGTATTGCAAATTTACATTTAGAACAAAATACATTTGTATGGTATCGATGGCTCTTCTCTCATAAAAAAATTGTCACTAGGTCAATTTTTACGAAGGGAATGATAGCACATTATGAGGATACAAAGAACAACACCTTCTTTAGCCAATTGATAAATCTCAAGCAAAAGGGTTTAGTAGTGGAGCACATTGAGGACTTCCAAAAATTGAATATAAAGGTAACTGATATTCCATAGGAACACAAGATTGATGTCTTATTAGGGACTTTAAAGGATAACATCCAACATGAATTTCGTGTTTGGATACTTGATTCATTGGATAAGGCATTCAGTTTGGAAATAAATTTTGAATGTAAAATTATGGCGACAAGGAAGCCTACCACTCACATCTATAAATATGGAAGTGTTGCTACTCCTAGACTTCCACAACCTACAAGGTTGACACCACAACAATTGGAATAAAAAAGAGCAAAAGGGCTTTGCTACAGTTGTGATAGAAAATACACTAAAGGTCATAAGTGTGCTGAGAAGAAATTATTTTACATAGATTGTGAAGAGGAGGAAAAAAATGAACAAGAAACTTCAAGAATAGGATATACACTAGGAACCAACCATAGAAGTAGAAGAAATAAGTCCGACCATATTGTGTAATGCATTGGTAGGAATTACCACTCCTCAAACTCTCATGATATATGGACATATCAAGAAGAAAAAGGTAATGGTGTTTATTGATTTGGGTAGTACCCATAATTTTATTCATTGTAAGGTAGGCAAGGAATTGAATTGTTTCCAATACCCAACACCAGAATGTCAAGTGATGGTTGCAAATGGAAAAATTATAAATTGCTCTGGAAAATTCCATAATGTCAAGCTAGCCATGGGGGAATATGTATTGAATAGTCCAATGCTTTCCATCCCAATGGGAGGTGCTAATGTTGTACTAGGAGTACAATGGTTACAATCTTTGGGGACAATAGCTTTTAATTTTCAAGAAATTTTCTTGAATTTTTTTTCGAAAGGAAAGGAAATCTAATTACGGGGTATCGCAGGGAAGCCAGGAAACATAATAATCTCTATTTTCATGAAAAATCTTCTGAATAAAGAACAACGAGGCGTAATTTCAAAATTATGCTCAATAGAAGTTCCAATGTCAAAATCATCTATTTCTCCAGATCTCCAAAAAGCCTTGGACAATCATTCCAAGGTGTTTGAAACTCCCAAAGGACTCCCACCTATTCGTGATCATGATAATTCTATTCATTTGATTCTAGGAAGTGTTCCTTCAAACATCAGGCCTTACACATATCCTTATGTCCAAAAGAGAGAAATTGAACGTATGATTGCATAAATGTTAGAGGATGGTATAATTCAACCTAGTCAAAGTTCTTTCTCTGCTCCAGTTGTCTTAGTGCACAAGAAGGATGGATCATGGCACATGTTTCCAGATTATAGGGAGCTCAATAAGCTCACTATTAAAGATAAATTTCCCATTCATGTGATTGATGAATTATTGGATGAATTACATGGATCAATTTATTTTACCAAGTTGGATCTTCGTTTAGGATATCATCAAATTAGAATGAATACTGAAGATATTCCGAAAACAACATTTCGAGCTCATGAGGGTCATTATGAATTTTTGGTCATGCCTTTTGGCCTTACCAATGCACCTTCTACATTTCAAGGGTTGATGAATTCCATTTTAAAACCCTTCCTTAGAAAATTTGTGCTAGTATTTTTGGATGATATACTAATCTACAACAGGTCTTGGAAGGATCATGTTCAACATGTTGACAGGGTGCTCAAACTTTTGGAGGAGAAATAATTATATGCAAAAACATCCAAATGTTTCTTTGGATTCCAAGAGGTGGAATATCTGGGTCATATTATATCTCATGAGGGTGTTAAGGTAGACCCTAACAAAATTAAATCCATTAAGGAATGGAAATTACCCACAACCATAAATCAGTTGCATGGATTTCTTTGGTTAATAGGGTATTATCGCAAGTTTGTTAAGAATTATGGGAGAATAGCAGCACCTATAACAACATTATTGAATAAAGATGCATTTTCATGGACTCTTGAAGCAACTAAGGCCTTTGAACATCTTAAAGAGGCAATGTGCCTAGCACCATTCTTAGCTACGCCAGACTTCACAAAAACCTTTATTCTGGAATGTGATGCCTCAAGAAATGGAATTGGTGCTATTTTAGTGCACGAAGGAATACCCATTGCTTTTGAAAGTCGTCCAATCAAATGAAAGTATTTACAAAAGGCTATTTATGATAAGGAAATGTTGGAAATACTACATGCACTAAATAAATGGCGACCTTACCTAATGGGAAGACACTTCAAGGTAAAAATTGACCATGATAGTCTTAAACACTTTTTGGAACAAAGAATATCTTCAGAAGAGCAGCAAAAATGGGTCACAAAGATGTTGGGTTATGACTTTGAAATCATCTACAAAAAAGGGAAGCTAAATGTTGTGGCAGATGCACTCTCAAGAAAGGATGAAGAGGTGGAAGCATTGCTTTGACCCATTTCTATTATCCAATCCGATTATATAACTGAAGCAAAGGATGAATGGAAGAAGGACAAAGAAGTGTGGACACTCATTCAAAAGTTGCAGCAAGATCCTAGTACATATGATACATTTAGTTGGAAAAGTGATTCCTTATGGTAAAAAGATCGCTTATATATTTGCAAGAATTCCCAACTAAAAAAAAAATTTATTTTGGAATTGCACACTTCTCCTTTAGGAGGACACTCGAGATTTTTAAAAACTTACCACAGGGTGAAGAAACAATTTTTTTTTGATGGCCTTAAATCTAATATTCAAAAGTTAGTGGTAGAATGTTTGGTTTTCCATCAAAATAAAGTTGAGACAATTAAGGCCCCGAGTCTTCTACAACCTTTATCCATTCCAAGTCAATGTTGGGAGGAGATTTCAATGGATGTTATCATAGGTTTACCTAAGTCTGAAGGAAAGAGTGTCATCATGGTGGTAGTTGATAGACTTACCAAGTATGGACACTTTTGTGCATTATCTCATCCATTTAAATCAAGTACAATTTCTACAACATTTATGGAAACAATTCAAAAGATACATGGAAACCCAAAGATTATTGTAAGTGACAGAGATCCCATTTTTACAGGAAATTTTTGGAAGGAATTATTTTCTTGTTTGGGTACTCAACTAGCTCATAACTCATCTTATCATCCTCAATCCGTTGGTCAAACTGAGATAGTGAATAAATGTTTGGAAGTATATCTTCGTTGTTTTGTATCTGATAAGCAAGCACAATGGGTTAAGTAATTACCTCTCGCTGAATGGTGGTATAACACTTCCTTCCATACTGCAGCAAAAATGACCCCATATATGGCACTTTACGAATATCATCCACCGTCCATCACATCTTCTTTAAGGGAAAATTATAGGGTTCAAGCAGTGGAATATCACATCGAGCATCAACAAGAAGTTCTCCAACTCTTAAAGGATAACCTAAATTTGGCACAAAATCGAATGAAACAACAAGCAGATCAACATCACAGTGAGAGAAGTTTTTATGTAGGATACTGGGTATTTTTACGGCTACAACCATACAAACAAATGTCCCTCAAGAAAGCTAATAATGATAATAAATTATCGCCAAAATATTATGGTCCTTAAAAGGTGTTGCAAAAGGTTGGTATTATGGCATACAAATTGGAGCTTCCTGCTTCTTCGCGAGTGCATCTGGTTTTCCACGTTTCATTCTTAAAGAAGGTTATAGGGGACACAATTCCAATTCAAACAATATTTCTAGAACTTGATGAGGAAGGAAAAACCATATTGGAACCTGAAGCAATCATGGAAACAAGAACTCAAAAACTATGAAATCGATCAATTTCAGAGTATCTCATCAAATGGAAGAACTTACCTATTGAAGATTCTACATGGGAGGATGAGAATTTTATACGGAAGCACCCGAAGCTACTCAAGCATTGAGGACAACACTTTTTTGAATGAGAGGAGCATGTTAGGTCCCTATATTACTAGTATAGTCCCTTATTGTTGTCAGTGTAAGCCTCTTATGCTATTATTGTACCCCTATAACCCCCATATTGTTATTATTGTGCCCTTACATTATTATTGTTAGGTCGGCTAGGCTTACATTGTGGCCCCATGGACTCCTATATATAGAAAGGAGGTTTTTTCATTTGTATCATCTAAGAATTGTTCATTTATGTAATGTATTGGAGGTTTCCCCCTCGAAGTGGCTTATTTCTAAGGCGTTGATCTCTCTTTTATTCTATATTTGGAGTTGGTTTCATAACATGAACCAAGGGAATTATGAGTCAAGGATCCACTAATAGGTGTTTTTTCACTTAATATATGATTCCTCTATTAAGTTGTGATATGTCACTGTGTTGGAGAGCTATAGATGTTAGGTCTCTGTAGTTTGCAAGATTGGAAAGAACAAACGCTGCAGAGCCTACATCAAAACCACTTTGGAATCCTAGGATCTAGCCCTCCTGGATTCAGAGAGGGATCTCTCTATATAAGTGTTTTCTAAAGATATTATCTTTATGCTTTGTTTATGATATTAGGCTAGTTATGAAGTACAAGGGTTTTGTTTGTTTTTGGTTGGGTGAGTTATCATCAAAATGAAGGAAGTCTTTTGAAGGGTAAAGGTGTGAGCAGGTTGAGAGAATGGTTCAGCTGATAAGATAAGTAAGAGACAGTATCAATCCATTGGGCTATGCAGTCACAAAAGGATTTAATTGCACAAAAATTTTCAAGTATGTTCTATGGGGAAAGTCATCTATATCAAAGGATATTTTTAGATTGAGTTATGGTATGAAACATCAAAAGTGAGTGAAAGAATTAAACATATAAGAAAGAACAAAGAGCAACTTAAGATCATGTAAGAACTTTGAATCTAGCCTGCTTTCAAAATACTCTCAAGGGAAAACAAAGAATAGCCTAAGATCAAGTAAAGAGTTTTAACTTAGCCTGCTTTCAGCACATTCTCAAGGAAAAATAGTTTAAAACAAAGAATAACTTAAGATCAAATAAGGACTTTTAACCTAGTCCGCTTTCAACATATTCTCAAAGGAAAACACTTAAGATAAACAATAAACAGTAGCCTAAGATCAGGTAAGAACTTTGAATCTAGCCTGCTTTTGGCATACTCTTAGGGAAACTTTCAAAGACAATATCTCAAGTTATACTCGGGAAACATGGGCTCACCAACAATTCACTGGTTATACTCTATTGAATTATCCTTAAAACACAATCATAAGAAAACATTAAGATAAAGCTTATCAGTGAGATTTAGGGTACTTTACAGTAAATCCTAATCAATATTTGTTGTTCTTTATCAGAGAATAGTGGACAGTATGAAAACACAAGTAAAATGAAAATCACAGTACGAAAAACATCACCATTGACATAAACCAGGATCCCATAAATCAGGCTTGTATATTTCATGTTCAAACTAGTTACAATCTTCAAGTCCAGTGGGTCTTTACAGCTTCAAACTTCTCATCTTAGCCTATCTTTCTTCAATTACAAAACAGAGCTTCAACAACCTCAATAGCTATTTACATTCAATGAGTATTCAACCAACAATAATAATGAACTCCTCATATGATATATATAGGTAAATTTGAGGGGGTGGAGTGAAAGAAGGTCTAACTAATCAATAAATACAGAGTAAATGTTTCTCGACCTTTGGGAGGCCTTAGGGAGAAAATTTCAGATGTTTATCTCTGTTTCAATCAATTTTACATTAAATTTTATCTAATTCAGTCAATTATGTTGACTTTGGAGGCTTTTGGTAGGCTGGAAATTAATTATGAGCTGTATTTAGCAGATATCTTTGACTGTGCATTCAATTTGTATTCTTTTGAGGAAAATGCACTTGTAGGTGGCATTTTGAGGATTAATTTCCTCACTAATGTGGCATTTGGAGGCTTCCTTTACTGATCTGTCTACTTTTGTGGCTTTAAACACTGATTTGCCTATAATTTGTGCTTTAAAGCTTTATAATAATCTTTGGGCCTTTAAACCTTTTCTACTGTCTGTATTCACTTTTAATCATCCTTTTCCTTTGATTTTCTGGCTGTATTTCTTTCTTTAATCGCTGCGCTTTATCCAATTTTTTGCTTGGTTCTAGCCTTTAACCATTTATCTTTAAATATTCGCTGACTTTCCCTTTTGCTGTGGTGGATAGGTGTCTTCAGTATGCTGAGGGTTTGATAATATGACCAACGCTCAAGAAGCATTGGTCAAATCATGAAACTCGAACCTTGAACACTCATTTTTGTGATTTTGTGGTTATTTGGGCTTCAGAGGTAGTGACCCTCAGCTCTGTTTCTTATTGAACCTTGAGAAGGCCTTTTGGCCCTAAAACTGCCATTGAATCCTGCAAAAAACAAATAAAACGTTAATAAAACCCCGCGGTATTGGATAAATTGCTTGCAGAGGTTGGCAGAGGGTGGGAGGAGCAGTAATGAGGGGAAACAGTATGCAGGAAGAGGTTTAATGGAGGAACCCTGTGAAAACCAGGTTTAAATGTGAATTTGGGCGTGAAATGTGGCTTGGTGGTTTTGCGAAAACTGTCGGCGGTTTTCGCGCGACATTCGGGCAGTAAACGATTTTGACGTGATCGAACGCGATTCCATACGTTGCGTGACATGCGTCCTCCAGGAAACTAGCGGTTTCGTGTGACTTTTGGTTGTTAAACCCCGACAGAAAAAGTTACGCAAAACGCGATGTTGACCGTTGGATGATGAGGTGTAGATCCAACGGTGGGGGAGGAGTGCGATGGGGAAAGGTGCATGGGCAAGGGTTTTAGTGGGATCTAGGTGGTAGCTGGAGATTGGATGGGAGATTTAAATAGTGGGGGGTGGGCCAATGGTGACGTATGTTATTGTGTTTGATAGTGGTACGGTCAATCGGCGGGGTTGAATATTGGGTTTAAACGGGAACTGTCGGATCATTAAGATCTATGGTGTAGATTGATTGTGCAGGTGGGTGGATAGATATCGGTCGGGCGATCAGAGGGTGCAGAGGGAATGCAATGACTATTGATCTTTATAGATCTACGGTGGGAATCGCTTGATGAAGTGGTAAGGCGAGGAAAAAAGGAACGAAGGAAAAAAGGAGAAGGGGGGAATGAATTAGCGCCGTTGGAGCATATAGATCTATGGCCAGGATTTAGGCGGGGTTTGACAAAGGTAGCAGGGAAAATATAAAGGAAAAAGGCATTTTTACAAAGGGAGCGAGGGTAAAATAAAGGTAAGGGAAGGGGCTTAAGGGAAAGCGCTGGGAAGTGGTCCCGTGGGGAGATAAAGTGACCAGGAGCAGAGGAAAAGGGGTTAGTAGCTAGTCACTTGGTCACAGTGCCTTGGTTTTATGGCGGATAAAGAAAAAGGGCCAAGCCCAAAGGGGAAAAAAAGGCTGTTTTTTAATATAAAGGAGCGGAACAAGGTTTAAGTGGGTTTTTTTAGTGTTTTGAGGTTCTGATAGGAAGACAAGAGGGTTTGTGACCCCAAAAAAGGAATTTGATAGGTTAAAAGGATTTTTAGATGAAATGAGGGGTAAAAAATGGATTTTTCCAAAGGGAATGGAGGACAAATGAGAGGAAAGGAGGTATTTTTTTCAGAGGAAAATGAAGGATATGTGAGGGCAAAAATGAGTGAAACAGGCTTAGGAGATGATGGAAAATGGCCTAAAAAACAGTCTCTTTTGATATCAACAAGGTTACTTGGTGGATTTTTTGAATGAAGTAGCAATGAAGATTACTCTTTGAGTTTAGAAAGCATCAGAAGGCTTCAAGAATGAGTAATTTTCTATGAAAGTAATCTCTTGAAGGCTCAAGACTTGTTTTAGCCATCATTTTCTATGACAAAAATTTACTGATGGCTAACAGTGGCTCCAATTGGGGATGTTAGCTCCTTGGAGGTGTCAAGAAATTCAGAAATTGATCTCTGGAATGTAGACCCGTGCCTTTATCCATTGACAAATTTTCTTCCTTGATCATGCTGCTTGAAAATATGATCAGTATTACATCAAACAGAATAACTCATTCCCCAAACAATTCTACCTACACAGCCTACTTTTCCTCACATTTTTTCTTCATCAGGTGCACTTGGACTTGAAAACCTTTTACATCACATTTTATTCTTTTATTGAAAGCAAAAGACTAATCTAAATCTACCCTTATTTCTTCCATGAGTTTAGTTTAAGCAATTGAACTCATTAATTCTCTACCTAAGCTACTATCTTCTAGGATTAAACTGTCTGGCAGATCTTATTCACTATTTTCTAAAACAGAAATTTAAACACAGTCAAATCAGGATTAGACTGTCTGATTTTCCATGGTGTCTATGGTTATATGTACAAGCTGCACATAGAATTTATTTGCAGAAATTTAAAACAAAATTGTGAAGACTTAAGATCTGAAAATAAAAAATATCCTTCATTCTTCTTATGACTCAGATTTTGATCTGTTTAGAGTCATCCTTTTGCTTTTCTCTTGGTTCAGATTTTGAGCATGTTTGAACCATTTTCTTCTATCTTTGGCTCAGGTGTTGATTTGATTAGAGTCATTTCTTTATTTTTCCTTGGCTTAGATTTTGGTCTGGTTAGAGCCATTTTTTTCTATCCTAATCTAATTCTACTGATAAGCCAAGATTAAACATTTTGGAAAATCTTCTTCACTAACCTATCAACAGTAAATTGAAATGTATCTAGTCATGATTAGGCTGTATGACTAAATAGCAGTGCTCTTCTCAAGTAGTGGCATTTAAGCTTGCACACTTTCAGATTTTTTCTTTCTTTTTTGGTATGGGGCTGTACCTTCTTTTGTTTCTGCCCTCTTTTCTGATTTTATGTTGTTTTTGTATTTTTCTTTTTTCTTTCAAAAAAAGACAAGAAACTAACTAAATGCTCACAGGCTGAGCTTATTTGATTTCCTATCTAACCTAATCTAACTCTTGAATATTTACATTTTTTAGCTGACAAAATCTCTTTTCCAATACATCCAGTCAATCAGATGGTTCCATGACTGGTCTTTGCTCAACTCTTTAAGCAAGCAGAAATAGTGCAGCCATTTGATTGGTAACAAAAATGAATAGAACATCTGACTGCTTGTCAGATATAACCATGGTATTTTTTGAATATTAATATTCAAAACCAAAGCTATCACAGAAGGTGACAAATTTTTATGTATTTGGCTCTTGAAAAGGATCAATGCTTGGGAATTTGAGCCAATTAAGACCTCCACACACTCTTCCATAGGATCAACAAAGAAAAGATGAGAGCTCTCTTCCTTTTGGCCCTCCATGATTGGTAGATTGTTTGCTTCTAAGACATCAGATTTGAGGACTTCATCTTCAGTATGTTCCTTGGAAGCATCATCATCCTTGACCTGCAAATCAACAAGCAGTGAAATTTATTCTTTTTCTAACTCTATGCTTGCTTATGATGAAAATTTAGTTTCTTTGGATGACAGATTGACATCAGCAATGGGAGAAGGTTCTTCTTGAAAAGATGATATATTCTCAGTAGGAAATTGTTCTATTTTTTTTTCTCCCCCAAATACTTGCCAGTAATTTTCATTATTTGGGACAGCTGGTCTGAATTTTTCTTGAATTGCATATTGTTTACTCTCATAGGGTCTCAGAAATGTACTAGCAACAAGGTCTAACCCACTGGAAAAAATGTTTTAGTTTTTAGGGACAAGGGTAAGTTGGGACTCTTCAAATTATTTTAAAAAATCCATGGCATCATCCTTATAGGCTCTAAGTCTGGGATTTTTAACCATGCATTCCTCATTCACTTGCCTAATTACCAATTCTGCATTCCCATGAATTGTTATCCTTTGGGCTCCTAATTTTTTAAGTGAGTGTAGCCCTAAAAGTAGTGCCTCATACTCTACTATGTTACTTGTACATTGAAAATTCAATTACTCTACTATGTTACTTGTACATTGAAAATTAAATTTATATGAATGGCCTTCAGAATTATTGTTTTCTGTATTGTAAAGCCATATTCCTACACCTACACTAGTTTTACTACATGACCCATCAGAATTCATACTCCAAAGAGGACTAATTTCAGATTTATCATTAATTTCCCTACTATCCTCTTTGTCTTGAGTACCATTGTGTTGTTCTATGGGGTAGGCACTATGTTGATGATTATCTTGTTCAACTGAAGGTTTGGAGGCTTGCTGTTTGTTTAGTATTTGATCAATTTCGCCTTCTGTCAAAGGATAAATTTCTCTTTTAGCGTAGACAGAAATACATCAATCCTCTTTCTCTTGTGTTAGATGGTTTTGAGGCTGGATGTCTTCTTGAGCCTCTTCTAGGGGATATTTACTTGTGCTTGCATGGAAACCTTGAGGATTGTCTATTGTTTCCTGATTTACTTCTGTTTCAAACAACTCCTCATGATTGTTATGATACTTAATTTGAATACAAGGTTCATGAGTTGTTTCTTCTATATTATCAGGATGCCACTCTTCTTGTATAATCTGAAATGAGTTGTAACATAGAGGGAGAGTCCCTATATGTGCTAGTTCTCTTTCCACATCATATTTTGTGTTTTCTGAGTGGTTACTTGTTTCCTCCAAGCACTGCTCACTATTAGTATGTGCATTTTGTTTGTAAAAATATCTTAACAGTGAAACACAAGTTATAGGTAGGCAATCAGGAATTTCTTGACAACTTTCTTCATTATCTTCTATAAAGTCTTGACCATCATACATGTCTTGCTCATTGTCTAGGTTTTGTAGAGGTTGAGTTTGTTCTTGATCTGGAAAATGCATGGGCTGCTCTAGATTATCAATATTTAAATTAGCCTCACCTAGAAGGGATGATGAATCATTATTTATGCTAGCAAGGATATCTCGAGGAATGTCCTTTATTCCTTGATTGATTTCTTCCTTAATTGATTCATCTAGGTTCTTGAGATAGCTGTCTTGGGTATGAAATTCTTGAATGGCTATTAACAGATCTTCAGGATGCATACTACCCAAATCCTCATCAATATCTAACAGGTATTGTATGATGCTTTGAGATTGATCACAACAATTTGCAGTCCATGATAAAGATGAAGAGTTTTCTTTATATTCTTCATAAAAGACTTGGTGCATGTCTCTCAAAGAGAACAAGCTCTTAGGTTCTAACCATTCATACCAATCCCTTGCCTTTCCTTATAATGTTAACATGAACATTTTCATAAGGCAATCTTCATGCCATTCAGTCTTTACCTTCCATACATGTATATGAAATTTGATGAGATGTAGCAATGGGTCATCAAACTTTTTACCTTGAGAAACAAGAAGATTATCATCCCAACACAGCTGGGGCATCTTATGTGGGAACCCAGGGATATGATCTCTACTCATTGGAGCATATCTCCTTTGTATCCTTGGTTCCATATTTGTAAATCAGGAAAGAGGTCATTGTATCTTGTCAACCAGTTTAGAGTCTTCTACCAGTGGAGTCATTTGGTCTTTTGGGAGTTGTGGAGTCGCTAGGTGGAAATTTTTAACTCTTTTGGAGGTAAAATTTTCTATGGTCCACCACCAATGTTTATTTAAATACCAATCTAAAATGTTCTGGGTCTTCTGAGGTCCGAAGGAGGTACAAGATGTAATTAATTCAGAATTTCCCAGTGGAGTCTTAGGAAAAACCAGAGGGGTCAACAGGGCTATTGAATACCAATGGAGTCGCCAAGTGAAGGATTTTTACTTGTTTTCAAGGTTTTGGTTGTTGTTCACCATAAAAAATCAATAATAACCAGTCTTGGTGACACTTGATTCATTTAGGAACAGGGGTTAGTTGAGTTGTGAAGTTATCTATTACTCAATAATCTCCCCAGTATGGTCGCCAATATGTTAGGTCTCTGTAGTTTGCAAGATTGGAAAGAACAAATGCTGCAAAGCCTACATCAAAACCACTTTGGAATCCTAGGATCTAGCCCTCCTGGATTCAAATAGGGATCTCTCTATATAAGTGTTTTCTAAAGATATGATCTTCATGCTTTGTTTATGATATTAGGCTAGTTATGAAGTACAAGGGTTTTGTTTGTTTTTGGTTGGGTGAGATATCATCAAAATGAAGGAAGTATTTTGAAGGGTAAAGGTGTGAGCAGGTTGAGAGAATGGTTCAGCTGATAAGATAAGTAAGAAACAATATCAATCCATTGGGCTATGGAGTCACAAAAGGATTTAATTGCACAACAAGTTTCAAGTATGGTCTATGGGGCAAGTCATCTATATCAAAGGATATTTTTAGATTGAGTTATGGTATGAAACATCAAAAGTGAGTGAAATAAGTAAACGTATAAGAAAGAACAAAGAGCAGCTTAAGATTAGGTAAGAACTTTGAATCTAGCCTGATTTCAACATACTCTCAAGGGAAAACAAAGAATAGCCTAAGATCAAGTAAAGACTTTTAACTTAGCTTGCTTTTAGCATATTCTCAAGGAAAAACAATTTAAAACAAAGAATAGCTTAAGATCAAATAATGACTTTTAAGCTAGTCTTCTTTCAGCATATTCTCAAAGGAAAACACTTAAGATAAACAATAAACAGTAGCCTAAGATCAAGTAAGAACTTTGAATCTAGCCTGCTTTTGACATACTCTTAGGGAAACTTTCAAAGAAAATATCTCAAGTTATACTCAGGAAACATGAGCTCACCAACAATTCAGTGGTTATACTCTATTGAATTATCCTTGAAACACAATTAGAAGAAAACATTAAGATAAGATTATTAGTGAGATTTAGGGTACTTTACAGTAAATCCTAATCTATGTTTGCTGTTCTTTATCAGAGAATAGTGGACAATATGAAAACACAAGTAAAATGAAAATCACAGTACGAAAAACATCACCATTGACATAGACCAGGATCCCATAAATCAGGCTTGTATATTTGATGTTCAAACAAGTTACAATCTTCAAGTCTGGTGGGTCTTTACATCTTCAAACTTCTCATCTCAGCCTATCTTTCTTCAATTACAAAACAAAGCTTCAACAAACTCAATAGCTATTTACATTCAATGAGTATTCAACCAACAATAATAATCAACTCCTCATATGATATATATAAGTAAATTTTAGGAGGTGGAGTGAAAGAAGGTCTAACTAATCAATAAATACAGAGTAAATGTTTCTCGACCTTTGGGAGGCCTTAGGGAAAAATTTTTAGATGTTTATCTCTGTTTCAATCAATTTTACATTAAATTTTATCTACTTCAGTCACTTTTGTTGACTTTGGAGGCTTTTTGTAGGCTGGAAATTAATTATGAGCTGTCTTTAGCATATATCTCTGACTGTGCATTCAATTTGTATTCTTTTGAGGAAAATGCACTTGTAGGTGGCATTTTGAGGATTAATTGCCTCACTAATGTGGCATTTGGAGGCTTCCTTTACTAAACTGTTTGCTTTTGTGGCTTTAAACACTGATTTGCCTTTAATTTGTGCTTTAAGGCCTTATAATCATCTTCGGGCCTTTAAACCTTTTCTGCTGACTGTATTCACTTTTAATTATCCTTTTCCTTTGATTTTATACCTTTTTTTCTTTCTTTAATCACTGCGCTTTATCCAATTTTTTACTTGGTTCTATCCTTTAACCCTTTATCTTTAAATATTCATTGACTTTCCCTTTTGTTGTGGTGGACAGGTGTCTTTGGTATGCTGATGGTTTGATAATATGACCAACACTCAAGAAGCACTAGTCAAATCATGAAACTCAAACCTTGAACACTCATTTTTGTGATTTTGTGGTTATTTGGGCTTCAGAGGTAGTGACCCTCGGCTCTGTTTTTTATTGAACCCTAAGAAGGCCTTTTGGCCTTAAAAATGCCATTGAATCCTGCAAAAAAACCAATAAAACGTTAATAAAACTCTGCGGTATTAGATAAAATGCTTGAAAAGGCTGGCAGAGGGCGGGAGGAGCAGTAACGAGGGGAAACAGTATGCAGGAAGCGGTTTCATGGAGGAAACCTATGAAAACCATGTTTAAATGTGAATTTGGGCACAAAATGTGGCTTGGTGGTTTTGCGAAAACCGTCAGCGGTTTTCACGTGACATTCAGGCGGTAAATGGTTTTGACGCGATCGAACGCGATTCCATACATTGTGTGACACACGTCCTCTAGGAAACCAGCGGTTTCGCGTGACTTTTGGTTATTAAACCTTGACAACAAAAGTTACGCGAAACGCGATGTTGACCATTGGATGATGAGGTGTAGATCCAACGGTGGGGGAGGAGCGTGATGGGGAAAGGTGCATGGGCAAGGGTTTTAGTGGGAGCTAGGTGGCAGCCAGAGATTGGATGGATGGTTTAAATAGTGGGGGGTGGGCCAATGGTGACGTATGTTATTTTGTTTGATAGCAGGATAGTCAATCGGCAAGGTTGAATATCGGGTTTAAACAGGAACCGTCGGATCATTAAGATCTACGATGTAGATCGATTGTGCAGGTGGGTGGATAGGTATCGGTCAGGCGATCGGAGGGTGCAGAGGGAATGCGATGATCGTTGATCTTTATAGATTTACGGTGGGAATCGCTTGATGAAGTGGTAAGGTGAGGAAAAAAGGAACGAAGGAAAAAAGGAGAAGGGGGGAATGAATTAGCACCGTTGGATCATATAGATCTACGGCCAGGAAAAGGGGAGATAAAGTGACTAGGAGCGGAGGAAAAGGGGCTAGCGGCTAGGCACTTGGTCACAGTGCCTTGGTTTTATGGTGGATAAAGAAAAAGGGCCAAGCCAAAGGGGAAAAGACTGTTTTTTAATATAAAGGAGCAGAACAAGGTTTAAGTGGGTTTTTTTATTGTTTTGAGGTTCCGATAGGAAGAAAAGAGGGTTTTTGACCCCAAAAAAGGAATTTGATAGGTTAAAAGGATTTTTAGGTGAAATGAGGGGTAAAAAATGGATTTTTCCAAAAGGAATGGAGGACAAATGAGAGGAAAGGAGGTATTTTTTAGAGGAAAATGAAGGATATGTGAGGGCAAAAATGAGTGAAACAGGCTTAGGAAATGATGGAAAATGGCCTAAAAAACAGTCTCTTTTGATATCAACAAGGTTACTTGGTGGATTTTTTGAATGAAGCAGCAATGAAGATTACTCTTTGAGTTTAGAAAGCATCAAAAGGCTTCAAGAATGAGTAATTTTCTATGAAAATAATCTCTTGAAGGCTCAAGACTTGTTTTAGCCATCATTTACTATGACAAAAATTTACTGATGGCTAACAATAGATTTGAGAGAGTGAAAGAGTACAAAGAGCCTGGAGCCGTCTAGCCAATCAACATGTAATCAATGAGCAAGCAACATCTTTGGTGTAATCAATGTTGTAGATTTGAAGTGTGAAGCTAGATCGAGTCAACCATTATGAAGACTATCAATGCATAAGCTAGATTAGAATGTTTTTGTCACCTTTTGGCTGCATGTCTCATTACCGTCGCACATTGGTAACACAATTAGAAAATTCAGTGGTTGCAACAATGATACTTTCCATGATAGCCAGTCTATCTGGTGTGGCATTTGAACGTGGTGTGGATGCAGGGATCCGAGGCGAGTTATTGATTGGAGACTATTCAATCTTCCTTTTCATGAGCACAGTTCATGAGAAAAGGCTTTCCATGTTGAAGTGGGAACCTTGGTGGTATTGATTTTATTGAGTCGATCGAGGAAGAGACTATGATCTATCGAGTAGATGACATGTGTAGAAAAAAAGGTGATCTGCCTAGCCGTTGGAGATATCATACCTAAATGGTACCTGTGTGGAGTATAAGATGTCGACTGGAGTGGCTATATGTGACTGGTGTGTGTGAAATAGGCATGGGGGATCAAATTTGAGAAGATTATAGCCTAGAGTCTCAGGAGAAGTGACCTGTAGAATTCACAACTTGTCAGAAAAAGCGTGGAAATTTTAATGATTGGGGAGGAATTGCCTTGGAAACTTGTGGTTGTACCTATGTGGAAGAGGTGCAAAAGGGCGTGTTCATCGACCGCCAGAGGTTGTGTAAAGAGAATACATTCCATCTCTGGTTTTTTTTTTGACTTGTTTTTGGGAGAGGCGCTCTAGTTTCTTTGATCACGGATCTAAGGTGCTTGCCTTCATTGGATATAGTCCTTATCATTATTTTGATCATTTTTTTATTGGTCTGCTGCACTGTTGTGGGGCTGTCAAGTAATCTAGGATCATGTGATCATTGTTGGTGGATGTGGCTACTAGAAGGTGATCCTATTGATGGAGATCGTTGAAAGTGGTGCTCGATAAAATTTATTCCATCGTGCTACAGAAATCCCTGTGTTGCGAGAAGTGAGTGTTGTGCCTCCCGTGGATTCTACTAGTGCGTTGAGAGTGGTATTTTGTGTAGATTAGTGTGAAAAGAAGTGCGGGGCCATACAAAGGCCATTGGTATTAAATGTGATCCACATAAAAAGGAAGTGGGGGGCATTTTTTTACAATAGAACAAGTGTTTTGTGAATAAACATTGGGAAGAAGCGAGTTTATTTTTTGAAGAGGAAGAGGGCACCGACAGGGGCTCTGCCACTGAGACCCAAAAACATAGAAATAAATTATTCCATCATCATCGAACATTATTTAACTTAGATCCGACAGTTTAATTTATTTTTGAACTGTAGTCCCGAATTTTGTGACAGTTATGAAAGTGCAATGAAGAACGAATTCTGCCTTTATCCTAATAGCAACAACCATAATCAAAGATCCATGTTCGATGCATTACACTTCTTTGTATGAAGATTAGTTTATATATTTTAAAGTGTTTTTTCCATTTGCGTGAATGAACTCATATGTTAGTTCGATAGAGAAACATTGCGAATGCAATGGAAGCGCAGATTTGTTGGAGCTGACAAAAGGGGAAGGATATTTTGGGTAGGAAAAGTAAAATTAAACAATTGCGAAGAGAATTTAAACAATTAAGGAGAAAGTATTATAGGGCAGATGTGGCATATGAAATTCCAAATATAGATTTGAACCATTTCAAAATGGAATGCAATGAGATAGTTGAAGATGAAGGTGTTGTTACTGAATGTGCTACAACCTATGAACCACTATATGATGAGGAATAATTCTCCAGTGAAGGTGAGTTGCAAATGTTACAAGAGAAGAAACTAATAATGATTTTTTAAGTGGAAAATTTCAGTGTGAAAATGTTGGCAGTGACAAGGAAGAAATAATAAAGTTTGAAGAAGAGTTATAATTCATTAAAGCATGGATTGAAACACCATGTCTCGATAAAAACTACAAGAAAGTCACAACTACATATGAAGAATCAATGAAACAACCAACTATGTGAGCAGAGAAAGATGAAGAAAGGAAAGCTTTCTTAAAAGAGTAGGATGACAAGAATAAGTATGGTTCTCTTTATGAATCTAACAATGTTTGTAAGTGTGCATATATTGACAACGAGGAAGAAGCAATAAAAATTGAAGAAATTGTAAACATTAAGGACAAGTATAAGCCCCAAGAACCTACAACAATGTTGAATACAAAGAATGTTAGCCTGCAATCAATATCAAGAAAGAATATATTAAGAGTAAGTGTTCCATATTTGGCACACAAAATTTAAAAAAGAGGAGTAGCTCCACCACTATCTTATGAAAATAAAGGTGAAGATGAAACTTCAGGAGAAAATGAAGAAGCATGAACTCTTTAGCAAGAAGGAAAAAATGAAAGTTCAGTTATCAAGTTTTTTTTTTTCTTATGTACCATTGTAAGCCTAGCCGAGACTCACACGAACATGCATATGTTTTTCATGTTATGCTTTGATCCATTTATCCATTAAGAGGGGAACTTGGAATAATGGAGAAATGTAGAATTATCCAGGTCTTTCTATTATTAGTGTTCTGTTGCGATTAGTTTGATTGGATCCTATTATTAAGGAATCTGTTCAATTCCTCAATAAATTTCCAATCTTATTTATGTATCAATGATTTGGTGAATGAGATATGTGTCATGTGCAAACACTCTCTAGGTTGAGCTGGTATCACTAGAGCTGCACATTTCTTTCATGTCTTGTCTTGTTCAATTTGAAGTTTTTCCACCTTAATTATAAATCTAAGAACTTAAAATTTTTGTTAGTTTTATTTGTTTTTCCTTAAATTGATATTATAAATCTTATGTTGAGATTATAAATATGAAAACTAAAATATTCTATTTTTTTCCCTTTTCATTTCAATATATTATAGAATATTATAAATTACAATTAATATTTAGAAACGTGCTTCGTTTTAAACTTTTGTTTTCATTTTCATTTCAAGATTGAGAAAAATTTAAATATCATATTGGTTCCCAAAAATTTAAACAAATAATGAGATGAAATAAAATATTAAATAGAATTGAAATATCATAGTAGTTCCCCCAAAATTTAAACAAATACTGAGACGAAACCAAAATCCATACCAACTCCCTGAATATATATGAGCCAACCCTAACGAATAGTTTACATGACTATAAAGCCAACTGTGACTGACCATCATAAAACAACAAAACCACTTTACAATTAAGATGTGCTTCAACATTTCAAGCCTATGAATTGCATGATTCAACAAAACCACTTTACAATTATGATGTGTTTCCAACAATGGATTATTTTGCTTACTACAAAAAGTTATATATCTCTGAATATTTCATGTAAAAATCCAAATGAGAAGTTAAACACAACAATACAATTATTTAAAGCTTCCAAACTTAACAGATGCACAAAATCTAGTAGTATTAAAAGTGCCCTAACATAACCAGTCTAGGGTTTTGATAAAAATAGAGAACATACCTGGAAGAGCTGGCCAGTGGAGGACATGCAAAGGTCGTGCTATGCTTCTTTCCGCAGAACGGAATCCGATAGACACCCACATAATGAATGCTTTGAGAACTCAACATGGTAGTTGTAGCGCATGTCGATGTTATTTATATTGAAATATTTAAGAATAGATCTTTTGACCTCAAGGAAAATAAATGAAAATGAAAATATGTAACTGGATGTCCTGTTAAATTCGAAATAAGAAGAAACCTAATGAACAACTAGTTGAATTCCCAAAATAGTTTCGAGGTCAAAGGGGATCCGCAATTTCAATGCATTATCTGGATTTATTCTGATTGCCATAAAAAACCTGGTATGAAACCTAAGAAGAGTACAAATAAATTTTCATCCCAAGAACCTAAATATATGAAATCAGGATGGTGTAAGAAGAAACATGCGAGGAAGTGGCTCATTGTGCAAGAAGGCACCTATGAGGTTGATGAAAACAATGAAAAAAAATCAGATTGTAGAGTTGAAAACCTTATAAATTTATGGCTTTCGAAGTAATGACACTGCTAGCTGCAACAATTTGGCCATTTAATCCACCCGTTCATCCATTCAATCCACTTCGTTGCCACCTAACACCTAAAATTACAAGTAATTCTCATGGAAGAATGAATCCCATGGCTAAATCTGGAACCGACCTTTGGACCTCATGGCAACAAAATGGAAATGAAAATATGTGACTGGATGTCATTGTAAATTAAAAATGTAGAAGAAACCTAATTAAAAACTAGTCAAATTCCCAAAAATATTTTAGGCATAAAGGGGATCTGCAATTTCAATGCATTCTCTAGGTTTAATCTGAACATCATGAAATACCTGGAAATGTATCCAAACTTTGTTTCCCACCTAGAACTTGTGTGGAACTTGATGTTGGTCATCTAACTGCTTGTAATTAGCATTGGCTTTGTCCAATATGTCATGGACCTGCTGGCAGACGCGCTGAATGCGCTCAATGAAGTTGTTTGCCCTGTTAGCTTCAGATTGGACATGAGCCGAATTTGCCTCAGTAGATACAAATGGTATTCCCACATCAATGGGGGATAGTGGCTGGAATCCCAATCCCACCTAAGAGGGGTTGTGGCCAGTTGAGCTATGGAGAGCTCGTTTGTAGTTATGCTGGACATAGGGAAGAATTTTTCCCATGTAAGAGGATGCTTTGAGTTGTACATGCACAAAATGTGAATGATCATCCTGCTAACAACCTATGTTTGGCCATCATTTTGTGGGTGGAAAGTCGTGGACTTAGTGAGCCTTGTATCCAACATCGATGAGAAACCTGACCAAAATGTACATAGGAACCTTCTTTCCCGATCTGAGATAATGGACCGTGGGATCTCAAAGTGCACCCACACTCATTCAAAGAAGAGTTTAAAAGTCGCTTCTACTGTGATAATTTTCTTACAAGCCACCATAATGGTCATATTTGAGAATTTGTCGATGACCATGAAAACACAGTTGTTTCCATGCTTAGTAGAAGGAAGGCCTAGCATGTAATCCATGGAGATGGATTCCCAAGGTTGAATAGGAGTAGGCAGAGGAGTATATAGGCCTTGCTTATTGATGTTAGATTTGGAAATGGTGTAGGAAGTGGAGGATTTGATGTACTTCCCAACATCTTGTCGAAGGTTTGGCTAATAAAATTACTTTTTTAGTACTACAACTATTTTCTCTACCCTAAAATGTTGAGCAATCCAGCTGTAGTGCACTTCCAAATCATCTTGGCATGATCGATTGACGAAACAAAAAGGTGTCCCAGGTGACATAAAAATGCATCCCGGAGGTGATACTTTGGAACTTGATTTCCTTCCAGGAGCTTCTGGTATGTGTTTCCGAATTTCGGATCACTTTTGTAAAGAGTCGGCCACCCTAAAGTCTCATGCCTGTAAGAGTCGAGCACATTGGTCAGTGCCACGACTGACAGTTGGCTGAGGCAGTCTGCAACATTGTTGGTGCTACCCTTTAAGGTACTTAATTTTAAAATGGAACTATTTCAGGTATGTGGACCATAATTTCTGATGGAGATTGTTCTGCAACTCCTCTTGTGTCTGTATGAATTGCAGGGGTTGGTGGTCTGTATGGATGACCATTTCCTTCCCTAGAATGTAATGCTTCCATTGTCGGCAGGCCTGCACAATGGAATACATATATTTTTCATAGGTTGGATACTTTAAGATTGTGTCTGAAAGTGTCTCACTGTGATAATCCACTGGATTCCCATGCTGAGTAAGAACTGCATCAATATCATAGTCAAAGGCCCTCTGTCTCGATCTCAAATTCTTGCTATAGGCCTGGTAATGGGAGAACTGGTGCAGAGTAGAGTCAATGCTTCAAATCGATGAACTTCTTCTCTTGGGATTCATACCAAAATAACTTTGCTTTCACCCCACCCTTAGTGACTTGACTGAAAGGCCAAGTGATATGAGAGAAGCCCAACATGAACCTGCGGTAGAAATTGACAAGACCCACAAAGATGAAGAGCTCTGTTAGAGTGGTTGGGGCTGGAAAATCCCGAATGACTTGTATATTAGTTAGGTCCACATGCACAGCCTGCTCATCGATGATATACCCCAGATATTGATCCTAGGTCATGCCAAAAGTGAATTTCTCCAAATTAATACACAACTTGTGTTGTCGTAGTGTTTGGAGGACCTGTCAAATGTGGTGGAGGTGCTCTTCCCAACTATGGGTGAAGATTAGGATTTCATCCAAATACACCAACACAAATGAGTTGGTGAAAGGTCACAAAATTTATTCCATCAGCCTTATGAAGGTTGTGGGGGAATTCATTAACACGAAAGGCATGACCAACCATTCAAAAAGGCCCTCCTTGGATTTGAAGGAAGCCTTCCACACATCAGAGGGTTTGATTGGTACCTGGTGATAACTATAATTCTAGTAAATCTTGCTAAAATATTTGGACCCCTTGAGTTGGTCCAATAGGTCATAAATCCATGGAATCAGATACCTATTCTAGACAATGATCATTTTCAACACCCGATAGTTAATACATAGTATCCAGGTCCCGTCATTCTTCTACGCCAACACGATCGAGCTCCCACAAGGTGATGAACTTGGCCTAATGTTCCCTTTTGGTAGTATCTCCTAAATCTTCCTCTTGATCTCATCATTCTACAGAACAAAACATCGATAGATCAACCCAATGGGTGGCGACGTGCCAAGGGTTAGATCGATGGAGTGCTTGACCTAACAGTGTATTAGTAGCCCCACGGGAGAGGTGAAAATTTCCTTGTACTCCTCCATGACCTTGTCCATCTATTGCTGTCGTGCGAAGGAGCCTTGTCTGGAGGCTGTGGCCATAATATTCTTCTGGACGTGAGGGCGAATCATAAGGAAATTTTTTTTATTGGTCCAGGAAATGATCTTACTACATTACTTCGTAGTGATCAAAGAGATGACGGTAGGCGGTGCTACCTCTGGTATCCTGTAAAAATTATTGCCCAAAGTAATAATAACAATGTGATGCCTAGATTCATACACAACATGTCACTTCCAAAAGTATGGTTGGCCTAATAATACATCACAAAATTCGAGAGCAATAACATCACATAGTACGTCATCCGTGAAAGGCTTGATGTTGTAGGGAAGGTGACACTGCTAGCTGACATGGAGATACTATCCTTGGTGAAGCCACCCTATGGTGTACGATTATGAGTGTGCTGTGGTTGGCAAGCTGAGCCGCTTCATAACCTCTGCTGAAATGAGGTTCTTTTACCTCCTACTGTCGACAATAAATTGTAGTGGAGAACCCTTCACCCACATTTATGTAGAAGAGGTGCCCTCCCTCCTCTTGATCTCTAATATCATCCTTCTAGATCTTGGTGGTGGCAACGGTAGCACTGGGCTCTGCATCAATAATTTGCTTCCATTTTTCATTCCCCTTATCGGGTTTTGACTTAGAGTTGGAGCATGCATCTGATTCAGAAGTCTTCAACTCGGCCACCAATGACTGCTTGGCTCGACACTCACTCGTGTTGTGATTGGAGCTCTTATGGAACTCACACCACTTTTCAGTGTTCTTCTTTATCTTTGTGGTGTTTTTCTTTGCTTACAGATTCAATGGGTTATCCTAGGTCACCCCGCCTTGGATTTGCCTTTTTTTTGTGGTTTGGGAGCACCTTTCCATTGCTTAGGATTCATAGATCCAAAGTCCCGCTTCTTCTATTTAAAATTCTGCTCGATCTTTACAGCGTATCGATAGGCGACACTGAGTGAGGAGAAGTCCAGGAATTGCATTTCATTATGGATGTAATTTTGCAAACATCCACGGTACTTGAGTACCAAATTCTTCTCGAAATCCTTGATGCCCAGCTTCGTGCGAAGGCCATGAAATCCATTTGTGAACTACAACACATCTTGGTCCCTTCCCTACCGCAACATGGTGTGAGCGTTGTTCACTTTATGTATTTTTCTTCATAACTATTGACATGATAATATTGTTCCTTGATGGCATGTTGGAAAGAATTCCAAGTGGTTGTGGCTGAGAGCAGTGAGGTCTCCCCCTCATCCTTTTTCTCACAGTAGGTTTTCCACCAGTCCTTTACATGGGGGGGCGGCCTTCAGCAGAGCAAAAGTAATCTTTTATTGGTTGGAAAAGTCATGAACTGAAAAATATCCTTCCAATATATTTAACCATTTATCTATGACATCCACATTTATTTGGATTCAAATATGGGAATGTCAAAGTTAAATTGTACCTTAAAAGGCGTGGTGCCTCCAGAGTGGATGCCAGATGAAGATGCATCGCCTGTGGGTAGCTGTCAAAGGATTTGGGAAAATTTATCCATCATCATGTTCCTCTGTTTCTCGAGGGCATCCTCGAGCAATATTTTGAAAGTATCTCTTGCTCCCTCGTATTTATTGTCTTCTGCCATGGGAGGCCATCGAGGTTTGTGAGGCTGATCTTGCAAAGGTTCAACCAGATCGAGCCCTAACTCCTTATACCCTAACCTCATTGGGTACATGCAAAGAAAAACCGAGAAAGAGCAGACTTCTCTAATACCACTGATCTGAACTTATGGAGGAACACAATAAAATACATATATAAACATAAACACATAAATGCAGCATAAATAAAACTTCATTTCATTAATATAAAAGAAATGAAATATGCTTACATACAGAATGGAAGTAAACTAGCTCGGACGATGGTATCTTGTCTCTGAGAAGAGATGTAGCAGCTACATCCTCTGAAATGTGTTACAATGAGGCCTAGTGGAATTTTTATCATCGAGAAACAATGAGAAACCCTAAAAATAGAAAAACCTAATCCTAGGAGATGAAGCACCAAAAGCATGTGTGCCCCGTTGGGGTAAGTTGGAACATCAACTTCCCGAGGTCGTAACCTTGTTATACAATCTCCGTTTAGATATCATAATACCTCGTTTCGAACATCTCAAAGAGGAAGCAAAAAAAACATAGTATACTAGTTTAGGACTTTTACAGTCTCTCCATCTTTCTTAAAAAAATATTTTAGTCCCTAAAAACGACTCCAGAAGTTTAGGACTCGAAAAATTGCCAAAAATAGTAAATTGTGCTATATAAGGAAATTGAAAAACTCAAAGAAACAATGGTGGGGGCCCAAGTGGTATAGGCGGGTGGCCACCAATATTGACCTGGATCATTCCACCCCCCTTAGGAAGCAATGGTCCCCATTGTGTTGAGTGCCTCCATGAGATGGGGAATCTTCTGATGAACTTGGTCCCTAGTGAGCGACTTTCCTTGGTGCAGGAGTTGGCAAAATTTGACATCCTGATACAGTTGGATATTATGCTGGAGAGTGTTCTTGATTTGTGTTTCCATGATATGATCAGTTGTTTCTTGTTCCATGCAGTCGAGGTTTAGCTCTATTGGTGTGAGTTGTTCTGCAATGTCAGAGTTGTCCAGTAATGGTGGAATGTATGGTCGAATGCGGTCCACATTGAACACTAGGTGCAGGCCAAGGAATGGTGGAATGATAAGATCGAAGGAATTATCTCCTACAACCTTGGTGATGGTCTATGGCCCATATCAGAGTAGGTGAAGCTCACGGTGGGGTCTAGCAAGGCAATCTCTCTGAAAATGTAGCCAAACTTTGTTGCCTATGTGGAACTTGTCTGACACTCGATGTTGATCATGTCACTGATTGTACTTAGCATTGGCTCTATCCAATATGTCATGGACCTACTGGCAGACGTACTGAATGCACTCAATGAAGCTATGTTCCCTGTCAGCTTCGGATTGAACATGAGCCAAATATGCCTGAGTAGATGCAATTGGTATGACCGCATCCATGGGGCATAGTGGCTAGAATCCCAATCCCACCTGAAAGGGGATATTTCCAGTTGATCTATGGAGAGCTCAGTTTTATTTGTGTTGGACATAAGGAAGGATTTCATCCCATATATGAGGATGCTTCGAGTTGTACATCCGAAAAATGTGCACGACCATCCTGTTGACGAACTCTATTTGGCCATCAGTTTGGGGGTGGAAAGTTGTGGACTTAGTGAGCTGGGTATCCATCATCGACCAAAGAATTGACCAAAATGTACTTAGGAACCGAATATCCTGGTCTAATATAATGGATTATGGGATCCCAAAGTGCACCCAAACTCGTTCAAACAAGAGTTTAGCAATGGCTTCTACTGTGATACTCTTCTTGCAGGCCGCCATAATGGCCATATTCAATAACCTGTCAACTACCATGAAAACATAGTCGTTCCCATGCTTAGTAGAAGGAATTACCGACATGTAATCCATGGAGATGGATTCCCAAGGTTGACTAGGAGTAGGCAAAGGAGTATATAGGCCTTGATTCTTGATATTTGATTTGGAAATGGCACACGAAGTGCTGGATCTGATGTAATTCCCAACATATTGTCGAAGGTTCGACCAATAGAATTACTTTTTCAGTACTCTCACCGTTTTCTCTACCTCGAAATGTCCAATGACGGTGCTGTAGTGTGCTTCCAAAATCATCTTGGCACACTC
Source organism: Pinus albicaulis (assembly GCA_034641835.2). NCBI lineage: Eukaryota > Viridiplantae > Streptophyta > Pinopsida > Pinales > Pinaceae > Pinus > Pinus albicaulis. Next base: position 206,011,297 of record CM076581.1, on the reverse strand, counting down.
ACTTGAAGGAACATAGAGGTGTCCTAGGTGGCATAAAAATGTATCCCGGAGGTGATAATTTGGAACTTGCTTGCCTTTCAAGAGCTTCTGGTATGTGTTTTTGAATTTTGGATCACTGTTGTGAAGAGTTGGCCACCCCAAAGTCTCGTGCTCGCAAGAGTAGAGCATAGTGGTCAGTGCCATGACCGACGGTCGGCTGAGGCAATCTGCAACATTGTTGGTGCGTTCTTGTACTTAATTTTCATATGGAACTATTGCAAGTATGTGGACCATTTATGTTGGCGATCGTTCTGCAACTCCCCTTATGTCTGTATGAATTACAAGGGTCGGTGGTCTGTGTGGATGACCGTTTCCTTCCAAAAAATGTAATGATTTTATTGTCAGCATGCTTGCACAATGCAATACATCTCTTTGTCATGGGTGGGATAATTTCATACTATGTCTGAAACTGTCTCACTGTGGTATGCCAATGGATGCCCCTGTTGAGTAAAAACTGCACCAATAGCATAATCAAAGGCATATGTGTCAATTTGAAATGGTCACTACAGGTATGGTAATGTGAGAACTGGTGCAGAGTAGAGTTGATGCTTCAACTCGGTGAACACCCTCTATTGCGATTCAAACCAAAATAACTTTTCTTTTTCCCCTCCCTTGGTGACTTTACTCAAAGGCCAAGTGATATGAGAGAAGCCCAACATGAACCTGTAGTAGAAGTTGGAAAGACACAGAAAGCTGTAGAGCTATGTTAGAGTGGTTGGGGCTAGAAAATCCCGAATGATATGTATTTTACTTGGGTCCACATCCACACCCCGCTCATTGATGATGTACCCCAGATATTCAACCTCGGTCATGCCAAAATTACATTTCTCAAAATTAGCACACAACTTGTTTTGTTACAGTGTTTGGAGCACATGTCAAATGTGGTGGAGGTGCTCTTACCAAATTTGGATGAAGATCATGATGTCATCTGAATACACCACCACGAATGAGTTGGTGAAGGGTCACAAAATATCATCTATCAATCTCATGAAAGTTTGTGGGGGAATTCGTCAACCTGAAAGGCATGGCCAACCATTCAAAAGGGCCCTCCTTGGATTTGAAGGCAGTCTTTCACATATCAGAGGGTTTTATTGGTACATGGTGATAAATAGACTTCAAGTCAATCTTGCTAAAATATTTGGACCCCTTGAGTTGCTCCAATAGGTCATCAATCCATGGAATTAGATACCTATTCTGGGCAGTGATCTTGTTCAGCACCTGATATTCAATACAACATCTCTAGGTCCCATCCTTCTTCTGTACCAACACGATCGGTATCCCACAGGGTGATGAAATTGGCCTAATGTGCCATTTCTATAAAAGCTCTTGAATTTTACTCTTGATCTCATCATTCTCTAGAACATAACGTTGATACATCGGCCCATTGGGTAGCGATGCTCCCAGGGTCAGATCGATGGACTGCTTGACTTGACAGTGTATAGGTAACCTCGTAGGAGAGGTAAAAATTTCCTTGTACTTCTCCATGAACTTGTACATATGTTACTACCATGCATAGGAGACCTGTTTGGAGGCCGTGGAAACAATCTTATTCTGGCCCTAAGGGAAAATCGTATTGAAAAAAATTTCCCGATTCAGGAAATGATCTTACTACATTTCTTCGCAATGATTAGAGAGATGGTGGTAGGCGGTGATACCTTTGATATCCTATACAACATATTTACCAAAGTAATAATATCAGTGCGAGGCATAAATTCATACAAAACATGTCGCTTCCAAAAGTATGGTTGGCCTAATAATACATCACAAAATTAGAGAGGAGCAACATCACACAATACCTCATCTGTGAAGGGCTTGATGCTATAGGGAAGGCGACACTGCTGGTTGATGCAGAGATCTCGTCCTTAGTGAAGCTATTCAATGGTGTATGACTGTGGGTGTTCTATAGTTGATAGGCCTAGCCGCTTCATAAAATTTGCTGAAATGAGGTTCTTTTCGCTCCTGTTGTCGAAAATGAAGTACAATGGAGAACCCTTCACCCACATCTATGAGTGGAAGAGGCACTCCCACTCCTATGGATCTTCGGGCTCATCCTTCTAGATCTTGGTGGTGGAAATGATGGAACTATGCTATGCATCAATAATCCTCTTCCCTTTTTCATTCCCCTTATTGGGTTCTGAATCAGAGTTGGAGCATTCATCTGATTCGGTAGCCTTTAGCTCGGCCACCAATGACTGCTTGGCTCGACACTCACTCGTGTTGTGAGTGGAGCTCTTATGGAACTCACACCACTTTTCAGTGTCCTTATTTGTCTTCGTGGTGTTGTTCTTTGCTTATAGATTTGATGGGTTATCCTGGGTCTCCTTGCTTGGGCTTTGCCCTTTATTTTGCGGTTTGGGAGCACCTTTCCATTGCCGATTCATAGATCCAAAGTACATCTTCTTCTGTTTAAAATTATGCTCCATCTTGACAACATATAGATAGGTGACACTGAGCAAGGAGATGTCCAGGAACTGCATTTCATCCTCGATGCAATTATGCAAAAATCCACAATATTTGATTACCAAATTTCGTTCGAAATTCTTGATGACCAACTTTGTAGGAAAGGAATAAAAACCATTTGTGAACTACGACACATCTTGGTCCCTTCCCTGCCACAACGTGGTCCACTTTATGTATTTTTATTCATAGCTACCGACAAGTTAATATTGTTCCTTGATGGCGTCTTAGAAAGAATTCCAAGTGGTTGCGACTGAGAATAGTGAGGGTTCCCCCTCATCCTTTTTATCATAGAAGGTTTCCAACTAGTCCTTGACATGGGGGACCGCATTCAGGAGTGCAAAAGTAATATTTTCCCTGTTGGAAAAATCATGAACTGAAAAATATCCTTCCAACAAATTTAACCATTTATATGCGACATACGCATCTATTTGGCCTTCAAATATGGGAATGTCAAAGTTAACGTGTACCTTGAAAGGCGTGGTGCCTCGAGAGTGGCTTTCGGATGAAGATGCGTTGCCTGTGGGTAGCCATCGAAGGATTTGGGAAAAGTTATCCATCATCACATTCCTCTATTTCTCGAGGGCCTCCTTGAGAAATATTTTGAAAGAATCTCCTGCTCCCTTGTCTTTCTTTTCTTTCGCCATGGGAGGCCATCGGGGTTTGTGAGGCTGATCTTGCTCAGGTTCAACCAGATTGAGCCCTAACTACTTATACCCTAACCTCTTTGGGGACACACAAAGGAAAACTGAGAAATAGCAGACAATATAATAAAAATATATACATAAACACATAAGTGCAGTAGAAATAAAAATTCATTTCATTAATATCAAAGAATTGAAATATGCTTACATATATAATGGAATTAAACTAACTCAGGCGATGGTAGCTTATCTTAGAGAAGATTTGTGGTGGCTACATCCTCTGAACCGTGTTACAATGAGGCTCGGTGGCCTTTTTATCATTGAGGAACAATGAAAACCACAAAACATCCAAAAACCTATCCCTAGGAGATCAAGCACCAAAATCTAGTGCGCCCTGTTGGGGTAAGTTGGAATGTGTTAGTGTAAGTATTTGCATACTTCCACCAGGGATCAAAACACATTTTGCATGTCACATCTTAGGTGTCCCACTCTGAAGAAATTTTCCATCATTCCATTAGGTCATGATATAAAAATGTTCCACTGGTGGTTGTATTTGTCAATAAACTTCATTCTCCCTTAGAAGATCATATTGGCTGACTCATTCTCATGTCTCCTTGAGCATAACAACACTTATGGAAATGCTCTTTTCACTTGGAAGTCTTTTAATTCAAAATCTCATTCATGAAAGTAAGGTCTAAAGAAGTCCCATTAGGTCATTAGGTTTTTATATTTCTCAAGGTCATTCCTTCATTTCAGATGAATTCAGCACATATATGAGAGGGACTAAATAAGATCATCATGATGTAATTATCAATTTTCAGAGTTGTAATTCTTGAGTTTAATGAATTTTATATCAAAATTTCATTTTGATATAAAAGTTAAATATGTAATTTATTTATATTTTTCCAAATGTAATTTATGTTCTCATATGTAATAAATTCAATCCCAAGCTATCAAATGCAATCATCTGGCCTAAGTGGAGCAAAGAAATCCAAACTCCATGTTTGAGCAACCTTCAATGCCAAAAAGTCAAAAAGTCAAAAAGTATTAGTGCCAAAGGAAAAGTGAACATTAGAAAAGTGGGTGATTCAAATTAAATTTCAAATCCACTTGGCTATAAAGTCTTTGAAAGCACCTCAAAAAAAGTCACTGTGTTCATTCACCCTTCAAGAGTTTTAAGAAAAGGAGAAATTTTAGGTTTTCTGAGCGTTTTGGGTCAAAATTTAGTGGCGCTGCATGTTTTCTTCTTGGCGCTACGCATTTACCTATGAGAAATTTACACTGGCGCTGCGCGTTTTCATAGTGGCATTGCGCATTTGTCCAGAGCGCTGCATGTTTGCACAGTGAGGGTTTTAAAGAGTTTCACCACCTCCATCAAGCTCAAATATTCTCACAAAATTATCCAAGGAACTTTAAATCAGTAAGTGGACATTGAATCACCTCTCTTCTCATATATTTAGTGTCCCATTAAAGATTTTAAGTGTTTGTTTCCTATGAAACCCTAGTTTCCATTTCCTTCTCATTTTCATACACCATATCCCTATTCATCTCCCCAAAACATATATCAGTCATAAATATTGGTAAATCCTAGGGTTTTCATTTACATTCCATTCCCTACATTTCCCTAAGCTAGTCATCTCATCTCTCACTCCCTTCATCTCATTCCATTTACCCTAGGGTTTCCAAGGCCTTCAAAATTGACAATGTTCGAAGAGGAGGACAGAGGTGTCAATGAGGAGCAAACACCAAAGAGAAGTGACCATAAAGGAGGGAAAATAAAAAGATATGAACCAATAACCACAAAGGAGCTCATGACTTCTCCTCTCACTGTATCATGTTTTAAACATGTTGGTTGTTTTCAGTTTTGTGAGAAAGTGCAGCAGATTCAGTTTCACCCTATGTTGAAAAGGTTTTTCATCACCAATCTTCATGATAGGCAAGTCACTCTTGTTGGGGTCACTTTTACCATGTCCACCAATGCCATTTCAGCTGTTATAGGAATCCCTAATGTGGGAGAGAAATTTTTTAAACAAGGAAACCTTGATATGAGCTATTATGAACCATATATCAAACCTAGATACAAGGATGACAAGAAGTCCATTTTCCCCTTCTCACATCTTCTTGACCGATATGTCCCTATGATGAAGATAATCATGGAATACTTCACTTCTGAGGGGAGGTTTTCTGAACTCTATTCATATCATATCCAACTCCTCATGCACTTCACTAGAGTCAGAATGCTCCACATACCTTACTATCTCTCCCACAACATTGACAAGATGGCATACATTGTATAAAAGAGGGATTATAATCATCAAATGCATAGTCTCTTTCACCATTCCCTCATCAAGATGATAGTCATGCATCAGCTTGAGTGAAAGAAAATCCCATGGGACAAATTCATTGCAAATGAAGTTTTCACTACCCCACCTAGTCATGAGCAGAGTATCCCTTCATCATCTCATCCTCCCATATCCACTTCTCCATCTCAGCCTGCTGCTCATACATCATCACCTAGTCAGATCCATTCACCTCATGTTGATCCTACTTCTTCACCTTTCCATAACCTTTAACCATCATCACATCATGATACTGAGGCATCAAGCAGTGAGAAGGAAATTGAGGCAACTTGGGCTAATGTGACTGATATTGAGCCATTTCCCAAGACCTATCAGAGAGGCCACAGGAATGTGTTTGCTTCACTTGGAGTGAAAGGGGCCATGCCTTCTTCATCAGAAAAAATAGGTGGATAAGGGAAAGGAAAAGGCTAAAGAGACAATCATTGATGATGAGGAGTATCAGCCTCCAAGATAGAAACCAAAGAATAGAGGGCTGAAAAGAGCTCTAGCCCTTGAGAGACCAAAAAAGTTGAGTTGGAAGAGCAACTCACTCCAAGTGAGCTGCTTGCCCTAGAGATTAGCAGGGATAGAGAATCATGGCTTGATAGATCCAATTTGCATCTGGATAGTTTACTAGAGAAGGCCAAAAAGGACAATGATATTTAGAGGAAAATGGAAAAGCACTACGCCATGAGGAACAAAATTGCAAGGGCCAAGCTCAAAAGAGCCCATGCAAAAATTCAAGCTTTGACCGAGCAAAAGGAGAAGGAGAGGCTAAACATACTTTCTGAGGTGTCTCTTCATGCCTCAAACACTTGATCAGTAAGTAACCTTACAATTTTGGCATGTTTTTGGCACATTTGGCACTTTAGTGCATTTTTGGGTTTTTGAGCAATTTTGGCACACAAAAATTCTGCCAAAAACGCATTGCCACTAGCACTACGCTCTTTTTTGGGGAATCCAAATTATAAATGGCCACCAACATCGTGTTCATAATGATGAGGACATCAACCCTAGCAATTTTCAGAAAATTTGGAGGAGAAATGGTCCCTTAAAAGTGAAAAAAACCACCAAATTTTCATGTTTATGCCTCCTTTTTGACCTTGGTGCTGCACGTTTACCAGTCTTGGGAGATTTACTTTTTGACAGAGCCGATGAGCACCATTTTGGAAACTAGAGGAATATTTGGAAACTAGAATCAAAGAGATTTCCAATGAGCTATTATGAAGCTGATTTTGACACCGGGAAGGCCTCCAAAAACTGCTTGCAAAAGAGGCTATTTTTCCTGTCATGGCGCTGCGCGTTTGCCAGGAAAATTGCAATTTTCACAGAGTTCAACAATTTTTTGATTTTCACTCCAGTTTGAATTTTTATCTTAGGAAATGAAAAATTGCTGATGTAAAAGGTCAAGATAAATTTAAATGTCATGTTTTCATTGTTATCTAGGGTAGATACATTAGATAAGTCCTCTAGAGGTCAAATGAATCAGTTTCCTCTCTTTTAGAGGCAAATTGTTGAGTCTTCCTAGTCTTCAATTTCTTGTTTGGGAGTAGGTGAAACTGATCCCTATCTCATGGATTAGACTCCCTGAGGCTAGGCAGAGTGTTTTAGAGGTCTATATTATGTATTTCCTCAGTCATTGTAATGGTTGGACTCAATTGGAGTTTTGGCATGTCAAGGAACATATTTTTGTATCAGTTTTGGCCTGGACATTAATCAAATTTGTAGCTATTTTTATGGGATCCATGTGATATTGTGTTTAGTTTTAGTTTCTTATTTTTTCTCATATGTTAGAATTTTTTGTTACTTCATCCATCATTTCATTGCTATTGAATTAATTTTTTCAAGTTAGATGAACATAATCCATAATTTCTATGCTCTGTTTCGGGTAAACATTCATAATTTATAATTTCTTTGGTTTAGAAAGAAACCATGAATTCACCATGCTATTTCTAGCTCCTCACCTGTATTAAACCATCCCATCATCAAAACCCTAAAGTGATAAGCATTGTACCTACCTTGCCCCATAGAACACCCTACAAATTTTGACCTAATTTCCTTTCCCTAACTGCTTGACTCCTCCCGATCCAACAAAACCCAACACAATCAAAATCAAAAACCCTGAGCTACTCTACCTAGCCTAAAATATTCTTTCCCCAGTCATCTTGACTGTGATCCTTACAGAGAGAGCCCTCTCTTGGCCTAGTAGGGCTAGCTACTTGGCTAAGCGTGGTTGGAGGTTACCTTAGAATTTCCTTTCTCAGCCTGAGGTTCAATCCGAGTGATAACATTTTGGTGACCATACTGGGGAGAAAAAAATCATATCTTTCCTAGGAAAGAAAGAAAAATTTTAGATCTGTTTGTTGATGGTGGATAGCAATCAGATGCATATGAAGGCTGAACTCTTCACCTGGCGACTCCAACTTGATGTAAAGACTCCACTGGAGGATTGACCTTGCCAGCAAGAAAATGGAAGGATCTTACACAAAGGTCAGGTATTCAAAGTGGAATTGTATTCAATATCTAATCTACTTTCTTGAAAATTACTTCTTTTCTTTTCCTGAAACTATCCTGAAAATTTTCCGGAGTTTGTTGTATGATAAAGATGATCAAAATCTTGATTCTACCTATTTGAAGAGTGTAAATACCAAGTTTCCTTTTGATTTCGATCAATATCAAGTCCTCTTACCTGAAAAGTGTGCATATCCTCTTCAAATTGATGAGCCTAAAGAGATCAAGACTGATCCTACAACTTCTATACATACTCTTACACCTTGTAAAATTCCAGATTGATACAAATCACTCATCTTACCTCCTATACTCCATGCTTTCCCTGAAAATCATTACCTATATCTGCTGAGGTTTGATGGTGAATATGACAACATCACTGCTGAGAGACATATGTATAATTTTGAGACTTTCCTAGACCTTTTTGAAGTTGACGAAGAGGACGTCAGTATCAGGCTATTCGCTCTTTCTTTGCAAGGCAAAGTCAAGAGTTGGTTGAAAAACTTGCCTACCACGAGCATCTCAGATTTCTTGCAGTTCATCAAAGTTTTCCTCGACAGGTGAGTGGTCAAAAAAAACCATTTCCTAATTCTAAAAGAGTATGATGAGCTGAAAAGACATCTAAGGGAGACAACAACATTTTTTTGCCAGATTCAATCAAGTCTATTATTCGATACCTAGTGATATAAGACCTCCTCCTGGCTCAGCTCTTTTACATTACTCGAATGCCTTTGATCTGGAAATGGAGTTTCAACTGAGATAAAGGAACCTTGTGACACTTAAAGAGATGCAGAACAATGCAGTATATATAGAGGCTCATCTGTTAATCAGAAGGGCAAAGCTGAAGGAAGAAGAGAAGAAAAAAATTATAGAGCACTTGACATCTTAAGAGGTAAAGCTCAACATCCTGGTAAGTACAATAAAGGAAATGATGCAAAGGATCATCATGAGAGATGTATTTTCCGTTCAAAATCATCATGACCCAATTATCCCAGAAAAAGAAGATATTGCAAGCCCTAAAAATTTTCCTGCTAATCCCGACCACCATAGATCAAAAAATGGATTTGTAGATCAATATGAGGAGAAACGATCTGATAATATAATGTGTATGATTGGTCACATTAAGTATATTGATGATTTTCCAAATTTTTATCCATATGATGATGATTATGTTCTCCAAATAGAAGCTAATCTTGCAGAGCAATCAACAATTGGTTTGTGGGAGGAAGTTCAGTTTCAACAACTCAAAAATAGTGAACAACCGATGCATATCATGTATGATAGTGATGAAGAAAGTCTAGAAAATTTGGAAGTAAGTGAAGGATATTTGCCTCTTTTTTTTACTTCATTTCAGTTCATCAGAGATAACTTTCACGTGATCAGAAATCAGCACTCATTGAGTTTTAATCTTGACAATCAAGAGGATAATCAAATTTTTGATCAGAGCTCCTTACCTTTGTGTTTCTCCTCACTTGCAAAAATAAGAGAAAACTATAAAAAAGTAGATAAGTGAGTGGTCAACACAATAAATGATGAACATTCTCCTAAATTGGTTGAGGAAATCATTTGCGGCATAGAATCCTCCTTAGCTCCAAATTTGTAGCCACCGAATTCCATTGAATGTCAGGTTGCAGATAAAGGCTTGGAAGCTAAAACATATGATCAAATGATGCAAGATGATTCTGTACCACTATGTTTTGAAGCATTTCAATTTTTAAAGAAAAATTTTCGTAATATCTCTAAAGAAAAGGATGGGCAGCCTGTAGAGTGTCATGCAGTCTCATTAAAACCGATGGATACGTTTCAACAGTCTTTTCAAGTTTTTCATGACCCAATAGCTGATGTGTTAGATGATATCTGCGGTGAAAGTCCTTCTCCATTAGCTAACTATGAGCCTGAAAAGAGTGTTGATATAAAATTGATCCGACAATCGACTTCATTGTCTTGTTCAATAGGTGTTTCATTACAAAGCTCATACCAAGATTTGCTGTCATATCAGGAGAGTAATGAAGAAGATTTTTGTTTTTTTTTTATCATCAGGAAAAAAGAGTCATTCAGAGTTTTAGGATCCTTTTGTCAACTTGTTGCAGTCATCAAAGAAAGAAAGCACAGATGTTAGGAAAATTTTAACACCAAGGTACAAAGACTACCTAGAGTAGAGGAGTAACGTATTAGATGGGATGGAAATCAATATGTATTCCTATGAAGACCCTTTTGCAGCATTCTTGAGGTCAGCCGTTGGGCTCATGCTTTGCAATTTCATCAATATTCGATTTGTTGACAAGTTTTCATGGGAGTTTCCTTTTAGTAGTTCTTTCTTCTTGCTCATAAGAAAGCACTTGCGGAGAATTCAAACAGCAACTAGAATGCTTACATGGTTGCATTGGTTGTTCCATTTCACTTGATTAGGTGATGAATGGATCAATTAGAGTAGGTTTGGTTGAATAATCTCAATTCTGAGATTTTTTTTTTAGTTTGTCAGTTGTGTTTTAGTCTGAGTTAGTTCAGTTTATTGAGTCAAGTTTTCAGCATTCAGTTAGTCTGTAGCTTTTGACTCCATACCCAATGGATAGGCACCTAGTCTACGGTGTTCTTGGCACCTCCAAGGAGCTACCATGCCTAGTTGGAGCCAATGTTAGTGTCAGTATTTGCATACTTCCACCAGGGATCAAAACAAATTTTGCATGTGCATCTTAGGTGTCCCACTCTGAAGAAATATTCCATCATTCCATTAGGTCATGATATAAAATTGTTCCACTGGTGGTTGTCTTTGTCAATAAACTTTATTCTTCCTCAGAAGATCATATTGGTTGACTCATTCTCATGTCTCATTGAGCATAACAACACCTATGGAAATTCTCTTTTCACTTGGAACTATTTTAAGTCAAAATCTCATTCATGAAAGTCAGGTCTAAAGCAGTCCCATTAAGTCATTAGGTTTTTATATTTCTCAAGGTCGTTCCTTCATTTCAGATGAAGTCAAAACATATATGAGAGGGACTAAATAATATCATCATGATGTAATTATCAATTTTCAGAGTTGTATTTTTTGAGTTTATTGACTTTTATATCAAAATGTCAGTTTGATATAAAAGTTAAATATGTAATTTATTTATATTTTTCCAAATGTAATTTTATGTTCTCATATGAAAAAAATTCAATCCCAAGCTGTCAAATGAAATCATCTAGCCTAAGTGGAGCAAAGAAAGCCAAAATCCATGTTTGAGCAACCTGCAATGCCAAAAATTTAGAAAGTCAAAAAGTATCAGTAGCGAAGGAAAAGTGAACATTAGAAAAGTGGGTGATTCAAATTAAATTTCAAATCCACTTGGCTATAAAGTCTTTCAAAGCACCTCAAAACAAGTCATTGTGTTCATTCAGCCTTCAAGAGTTTCAAGCAAAGGAGAAATTTTAGGTTTTCTAAGCATTTTGGGTCGAAATTCAGTGGTGCTGCGTGTTTGCTTCTTGGCGCTTTGCGTTTGACTTGGCACTGCACATTTGCCTGATACCTCTTGAGAAATTTACACTGGCACTACGCATTTTTCCAGAGCACTATGTGTTTTCACAGTGAGGGTTTTAAAGAGTTTCACCACCTCCATCAAGCTCAAATCTTCTCACAAACTTCTCCAAGGAGCTTTAAATCAGTAATTGGACCTTGAATCACCTCTCTTCTCATATATTTAGTGTTCCATAAAATATTTGAAGTGTTTGTTGCATATGAAACCCTAGTTTCCATTTCCTTCTCATTTTAATACACCATATCCCTAAAACATATATCAGTCATACATATTGGTAAATCCTAGGGTTTTCATAGACCTAGGTTTTCATTTAAATTCCATTCCATCCATTTCCTTAAGCTAGTCATCTCATCTCTCACTCCCTTCATCTCATTCCATTTACCCCAGGGTTTCCAAGGCCTTCAAAATTCACAATGTCTGAAGAGGAGAAAAGAGGTGTTAGTGAGGAGAAAACACCAAAGAGAAGTGACCACAAAGGAGGGAAAATCAACAAATATGAACCAATAACCACAAAGGAGCTCATGGCTTCTCCTCTCACTGTGTCATGTTTTAAACATGTTGGTTGTTTTCAGTTTTGTGAGAAAGTGCAACAGATTCAGTTTCATCCTATGTTGACAAGGTTTTTCATCACCAATCTTCATGATAGGTAGGTCAATCTTGCTGGGGTCACTTTTACCATGTCCACCAATGCCATTTCAACTGCTACAGGGATCCCTAATGTGGGAAAGAAATGGTTTGAACAAGGAAACCTTGATCTGAGCTATTATGAACCATATCTCAAACCTAGATACAAGGATGACAAGAAGTCCATTTTCCCCTTCTCACATCTTCTTGATCGATATGTCCCTATGATGAAGATAATCATGAAATACTTCACCTGTGAGGGGAGGTTTTCTCGACTCTATTCATATCATATATGACTCCTCACGCACTTCAGTAGAGTTAGAATGCTTCACATACCTTACTATCTCTCCCGCAACATTGACAAGATGGCATAAATTGTATAAAAGATGGGTTATAATCATCAAATGCAGAGTCTTTTTCACCATTACCTCATCAAGATGATAGTCATGCATTAGCTTGAGCAAAAGAACATCCCATGGGACACATTCATTTCAAATGAAGTTTTCACTAACCCACCTAGTCATGAGCAGAGTATCCCTTCATCATCTCATCCTCCCATATACACTTCTCCATCTTAGCCTGCTGCTCATACATCATCACCTAGTTAGATCCATTCACCTCATGTTGATCCTACTTCTTCACCTTTCCATAACCTTTCACCATCATCACATCATGATATTGAGGCATCAAGCAGTGAGAAGGACATTGAGGCAGCTTGGGCTAATGTGACTCATATTGAGCCATTTCCCAAGACCTATCAGAGAGGCCACAAGCATGTTTTGCTTCACTTGGAGTGAAAGGGGCCATCCCTTCTTCATCAAAAAAATAGGTGGACAAGGGCAAGGAAAATTCTAAAGAGCCAATCATTGATGATGAGGAGGATCAACCTCTAAGACAGAAACCAAAGACTAGAGGGTTGGAAAGAGCTCTAGCCCTTGAGAGATAGAAAGAAGCTGAGTTGGCAGAGCAGCTCACTCCAAGTGAGATGCTTGCCCTAGAGATTAGAAGGGATAAAGAATAATGGCTTGATAGAGCCAATTTTCATTTGGAGAGTTTGCTAGAGAAGGCCAAAAAGGACAATGATATTCAAAGGAAAATGGCAAAGCACTACGCCATGAGGAACAAAATTGCAAGGGCCAAGCTCAAAAGAACCCATGCAAAAATTCAAGATTTGACTGAGAAAAAGGAGAAGGAGAGGCTATACCTTACAATTTTGGCAAGTTTTTGGCACCTTTGTCACACTAGTGCATTTTTTGGTTTTTGAGCAATTTTGGCACACAGAAATTCTGCCAAACGCGCAACGCCACTGGCGCTGAGCTCTTTTTTGGGGAATCCAAATTATAAATGGCCACCACCATCATGTTCAAAATGACGAGGACATTAACCCTAGCAAGTTTTAGAAAATTTGGAGGAGAACTGGTCCCTCAAAAGTGAAAAAAACCTCCAAATTTTCATGTTTCTGCCTCGTTTTTGACCTTGGTGCTGCGTGTTTAGCAGTCTTGGGAGATTTACTTTTTGACAGGGCAGATGGGCACCATTTTGAAAATTGGAGGCATATTTGGAAACTAGACTCAAAGAGCTTTCCAATGAGCTATTATGGAGCTGATTTGAACACCGGTAATGCCTCCAAAAATTTCTTGCAAAAGAGGTTGTTTTTCCTGTCATGGCGCTGCGCGTTTGCTAGGAAAATTGCAATTTTCACAGACTTCAACAATTTTTTGATTTTCACTCTAGTTTGACTTTTTATCTTAAGAAATGAAAAATTACTGATGTAAAAGGTCAAGATAAATGAAAATGTCATGTTTTCATTTTTATCTAGGGTAGATACATTAGATAAGTCCTCTAGAGGTCAAATGAATCAGTTTCCTCTCTTTTATAGGCAAATTGTTGAGTCTTCCTATTCTTCAGTTTCTTATTTGGGAGTAGGTGAAACTAATCCCTATCTCATGGATTAGACTCCCTGAGGCTAGGAAGAGTGGTTTGGAGGTCTATATGATGTATTTCCTCAATCATTGTAATGGTTGGACTCACCTGGAGCTTTGGCATGTCAAGGAACATATTTTTGTATCAGTTTTGGCATGGACATTAATCAAATTTGCAGTTATTTTTATGGGATCCATGTGGTATTGTGTTTAGTCTCAGTTTCTTCTTTGTGCTCATATGTTAGAATTTTTGGTTACTTCAGCCATCATTTCATTTCTATTGAATGAATTTTTTCAAGTTAGATGAACATAATCCATAATTTCTATGCTCTGTTCTGGGTAAACATTCATAATTTGTAATTTCTTCGGTTTAGAAAGAAGCCATGAATTCACCATGCTATTTCTAGCTCCTCACCTATATTAAACCATCCCATCATCAAAACCCTAAAGTGATAAAAATTGTACCTACCTTGCCCCATAGAACACCCTGCAAATTTTGACCTAATTTCCTTGCCCTAGCTGCTTGACTCCTCCTGATCGAGCAAAACCCTACACAATCAAAATAAAAAACCCTGAGCTACTCTACCTAGCCTTAAATATTCTTTCCCTAGTAATATTGACTGTGGTCCTTACGGAGAGATCCCTCTCCTAGCCTAGTAGGGATAGCTACTTGGCTAAGCGTGATTTGAGGTTACCTCGGAATTGCCTTTCTCAGCCTGAGGTTCAATCTGAGTGATAACAAAATGTTAACTTCCCGGGGTCATAACTTTGGCATATTATCTCCATTTGGATATCATAATACATCATTTCGAATATCTCAAAGAGAAGGCCAAAAAAAAAACAACAAAATAGATTGGGACTTTTTCTATCTTTTTGTTTTTCCTAAAAAAGTCTTTTAGTCCTTCAAAACGGCTCCAAAAGTTTAGGACTCAAAAAACTGCCAAAAATAGTAAATTGTGCTGCAATTAAGGAAACTGAAAAACTGAAAGAAATAATGGTGGGGGTCTGGAATAGGTGGGTGGCCACCAAAATCCATCTATATCAAAGTAAGTGTCCCATTATCCACACATCATTTCTTTTCTTGCAAGGAACAAACATCACATAAAGTTACAGTAGGGGAATCTTGAGGTCTAAAATGGGCCTCCTAAGAAAAATGTATAACCAAAATAAAATTTATGAGAGAAAATAGGATTCAAGATGATGATGTCAACCATGGGGGATGATTCACCATTTTTGCAGTAAAAAAGTAAAAATATTAAAAAATAATAAAATAATAAAACTATTTTTTCAACTTATCTCCCTAAGGGTTTACTCAAATTTCGAGGAGTACTCATTGCATGCAAAATTTAATTCTTCATCCAAGGAGTACCCGTGTTTCATACTTTTTATGGACCTTGCTACACAAAAAATGAGAAATACATGAAAAAATGTGATTGCAATCACGTTTTCATGTATTTCTCATTTTTCGTGTAGCATAGTCCATCAAAAGTATGCAACATGGGTACTCCTTGGACGGGGAATTAAATTTTGCATCCAACGAGTATTCCTGCTCGAAATTTGAGTAAAACCTTAGGGAGATAAGTTCAAAATATGAGTTGAAAAGTAGTTTTTTTTATTTTTTCCCTCTAAAATTTGATGATGTAATCAAATCTTATTTTATAATTTTCTTTGAAGGCCCATTTTAGACCTCAAAATTCCCCTAATGATTAACATAATCATAAAATATCACCACATATCCACATCAATTCACACTTTTTATGCTCATAATTTCACTTGCGCACTTATTCACCCCACACACTAAGCTCACTTAAACTTTGTGTAAAGGGTATCCTCTTTCCTGAATACTTGTACCTAATTTATTTTAGCTTATATTTTGTTGCACACCTCAAGTGAACAAAATACTTTCTAAAAATAATCTTAACATGAACACACTAAATTCCCCACATGGGACACAAGATAATTTATAGTTCAGGCTAGGACCATGGCAATAGGAAGCACATAAGCTGTCATGGTTTTTTTTCATATTGAAACATAGAAAGTTGTCTTTAGGGAGCTTAAAATCCCGCATCTTCCAATGAAAAATTGGTACATGGAGAGAAATCCATGAAGGGGGTAAGGCCTAGGTGGCAGATTATCATGAACCTTCATGTTATCTCCTAGCATGTGGTGGGGGTTTTGGGTCCAAAAATTACAACCAGAAGTTGAGATTCATCCATTCCCATTGGACGCAGGTAACTTAGTGGCCAAATCTCAGGGCATCTTTCCGAATAGGTTGAGGTGCAAGAGCAATTAGACCCGAGGTTACCTTTGTTGAGCTACTGGAAGTGTCTCTAGCTCTTTCAGGACATAGCCCTAGTAAGTTTGGCCATCATAATCCGCTCCACACCTTGGTTGGTTTTAGCAGCTGGAAGTGTCATTAGTGACATTTATGACATGGCCTGAGTACCATATTCTAAAATATTCACAAGGACCAATTATTACTTGAGCGAAAGGATGTTAGGTCTTCTTAGGAATTTTTCTCATATGAAAAATCTCGGATAAATTTTTTTTGTTTATTTTTTCACACACTAGAATTAAAGGGAAAATTAACCATTTATTTTTCACTTTGTCTTATGTATGTGATTCATTTGGTTTTGCTAAAGAAAATGCATGTGTTCAGGTGTTCTTACAAATGCAACTGTCTAAGGTGTTATTGATTTATTTCCTTTCTTGCCAATTGATTTCTTTCTCAGAATATAATGCTTTTCATTAGTTACATGTTCAATAGGGATTATATAATCTTCAGGTGCCTCGTACATACATTTGACATTATCATGAATATTATTTTACCTTTCATACAATGTTGAATTATTTTGACATTCATCATATTCTGAATGAACCCTTTTGTTGACACAAGGAAAAATACTTTTACTTACCTGCTCCCTTCTTCAACCCATCTTTCCTTGAGCTTAAAATTTTTTTATTTTCATGTTTCAACTTAGAACCCTTGGTCCATGTGACTAGAACCTTAGGGTTTCCAAATTATTTTTTATTGATTGAGGATGAATGATTTTACCTTTCATCATATTCTGAATCACCCTTTTTGATGACATAGGGATTAATAACTTTAACGATCCACTCTTCGTCGACCCATGTTTCCCTGAGCTCGAAACCCTTTTATTTTCATGTTTCAACTTATAACCCTTGGTCCATGTCAACTTCTACTACCTAGCTTCCAAGTCTCAACTTGTTTTTCATTTAAGTTTTACCTAGGGTTTGTGACTAGAACACTAGGGTTTCCAAATTGATTTTTGTTGAGTGAGGAGGAATCGATTTAACTTTCATCATATTATGAATCACCCTTTTTGTTGACACAAGGACTGATACCTTTATTGGTTTACTATTCTTCGACCTGACATCTTTCCCTAAGCTCGAAACCCTTTTCTTTTCATGTTTCAACTTATAACCCTTGGTCCATGTCAACTTTTTCTACCTAGTTGCCAAATTTCAACTTTTTTTACATATAACTTTTCTTTGGGGTTTGTGAATAGAATCCTAGGGTTTCCAAATTGATTTTTGTTGAATGAGGAGGAAATATTTTACCTTTCATCATATTTTGAATCACCTTTTTTGTTGAAACAAGGAAAAATACCTTTACTGGTGCACTCTTCTTTGACCCATCTTTCCCTGAGCTCGAAAACCTTTTATTTTCATGTTTCAACTTAAAACCCTTGGTCCATGTCAAATTTTTCTACATAGTTTCCAAGTTTCAACTTTTTTTCATTTAACTTTTCCCTAGGGTTTGTGACTAGAATGCTAGGGTTTCCAAATTGATTTTTGTTGAGTGAGGAGGAATGATTTTAGCTTTCATCGGAGTTTGAATCACCCTTTTTTTTGACACATGGATCGATACATTTACTAATGCGCTCCTCTTTGACCCATATTTCCCTGAGATCCAAACACTTTTATTTTCATGTTTCAACTTATAACCCTTGGTCCATGTTAGCTTCTTCTACCTAGTTTCCAAATGTCAACTTGTTTTTCATTTAAATTTTCCCTAGGGTTTGTGACTAGAACCCTAGGGTTTCAAAATTGATTTTTTTTTATTGAGGAGGATTGCTTTTACCTTTCATCATATTCATAATCATCCTTTTTGTTGACACTAGGACCGATGCCTTTACTGGTGCACTCTTCTTCGACCCATATTTAACTGATCTCAAAACCCTTTTCTTTTCACGTTTCAACTTGTAATCCTTGGTCCATCTCAAATTCTGCTACCTAGTTGCCAAATGTCAAATTTTTTTCATTTAAATTTTCCCTAAGGTTTGTCCCCAGGGTTTCCAAATTAATTTTTGTTCAGTGAGGAGGACTGCTTTTACCTTTCATCATATTTTGAATCACCCTTTTTGTTGACACAAATACCAATAGTTTTACTAACCTGTTCTCTTCTTCGAATCATCTTTCCGTGAGCTCAAAACCATTTTATTTTCATGTTTCAACTTATAACCCTTAGTTCATGTAAAATTTTGCTACCTACTTTCCAAATGTCAACTTATTTTTCATTTAACTTTTCCCTAGGGTTTGTGACTAGAACCTTAGGGTTTCCAGATTGATTTTTGCTGTGTGAGGAGGAATTATTTTACCTTTCATCATATTCTAAATCACCCTTTTTATTGACACAGGGATCAATACCTTTATTGGTGTGCTCTTCTTCGACCCATATTTCCTTGAGCTTGAAACCATTTTCTTTTCTTGTTTCAAATTATAACCCCTGGTCCATGTCAAATTCTTCTACCTAGTTTCCAGATGTCAACTTGTTTTCATTTAACGTTTCACTAGGGTTTATGACTAAAACCATAGGGTTTCAAAATTTATTTTTATTGATTTAGGAGGAATTATTTTACCTTTCATCATATTTTGAATCACTGTTTTTATTGACACATAAACCGATACTTTTACTAACATGAGCTCTTCTTTGACCCATCTTTCCCTGATCCTGAAACCCTTTTCTTTCCATGTTTCAACCTAGATCCCTTGATCCATGTCAACTTCTGCTACCTAGCTTCCTACTATCAAACCATACCATGACCTTCCACCTATGGTGTTTTCGTAAATAAATATGTGTAGATTTACTATTCACTTGTCTTATGATGATGATTCACTTGACTTACAAGTATATTTTGTTTTCCACTATGCATAGATGGAAATTGAATAACCATGTGAGGGATAAGATGTGTCCCATAAATATGATCAACCATATGATGATCAATATGTGCCCTATGGACCTCATCAACCACTAGAGGAACACATGCCCTATCAAGCTGATTTATTTTCACCGGGGGAACAAAATCTGCCATGCAAAGCTAATCAACCACTAGAGGAAGAAAAATTTCCCTATCAAGCCGATCAACCACTAG
The DNA here is from genome assembly GCA_034641835.2 of Pinus albicaulis. Classification (NCBI taxonomy): domain Eukaryota; kingdom Viridiplantae; phylum Streptophyta; class Pinopsida; order Pinales; family Pinaceae; genus Pinus; species Pinus albicaulis. The sequence goes on along the minus strand of CM076581.1, from coordinate 205,991,850 downwards.
AAGAAATGATTATTTCCTCTCAAGTTGACCTGATAACATGGAGTTGCAGTGGTTTGGAAAGGGTGGGCCATTTTCAGAAAATTTGGATGCAAGCACAATAGAGGACCTTGTGGAGCATATCCTTACTTGCATTATTAGAGACCATGTAAATAATATCATTCAGAAACATTTTGAGAAATATTTAGTTATTACACAAGCTCATATACTACATCGGTTGATTAAACATAAGAAAATAAAACATGCCATAAAGCTTTTGGGTGTCCAAGATGCTAAAAGAAAGAAGACACATATGAATGCCACTAAAAATATATCAAAGGAATTATCTATATTTGGAAAATTAAGAAAACACGATGTTCAATTTGTGCATAAGGTAATTAAAACTACTATTGTTGCACCGAGTACATAAATACAACAAAATTTGGAAACAATGTCAAAATTGCTCCATATCTCAAGAAAAAAATTGCACAAGCATAACAAATTCAGGATTTGAGTGAATGAAAATGATGAATCTGCTTGTTGGGCTCTTATCACTGATCAACCATACCAAGATAGGCTTACAACATGAATCAGAGCATTTGTGGTAGGGTTTTGGGAGAGTCATTCCCGTGCTATTCTAGATAGAAAGCATGTTGTACGACATCACATAGGTATATGTGAGTATGTGGAACACACTAAGCACATTGTAAAAATGATAGAAGTTGCACTGTTCGATGAAATTTAGGAAAGCAATTGCTATGTGAAGATATCCATAAGGATGTTTCAGAAACTGAAGCCATGGTTTATTAGGCCTAATAAAATTCGTGAAACACATTTTTGCTAATATCATGTTGAATTTCAGCTTCATTATGACACTTTCCGAGAATTTTACAAGAAGAATTTTCATGGCGACCCTCCTCCTCCTACAATACATGATTTTGTTTCATAAATATTATGCAAAAGGGATCTATAAGAGTTGTATTACATAAAAATATGTATAGGTGGGAGAAGATGCACTGAATGTGGTGAATTGGCATTGTTCCATGGGAAATTTCTTGTTGATCCCAACCAATCTAGGATATTAGATGTCATTGTCACATGGAAGCATTATGACTATGTCATGGGAAATAAACCATGCTATTTAACTCTAGTGTTTAAGAGGATCAACTATGTTGAGGATGAGATTCCTATTTCAAAATTCATGGGGGTGTTTCAAAACTAGATCTATAAATATATCAAACACTCGCATAGGTCTAGGTGGGAAATGTCTAAATTTAAGAATTATCGCAAGGTATTTCGGCTAGGAAAAGTCTCATCAATGGTGGAATTTTCTGAGAATTACACATTTTCTCCCTAGACATAGATACAAAGTGAGTATTATCACTCAGACCAAGTGTCCATATTCATACATGTTTCGTACAGACACACACCATTGAGCCTTGATGGTAGGGATAACACTAATGAATCACATGATGTGATTAAGGAGTATCATGTTTACATCAGTGATGAACATGAGCATGAAATATTGTTCGTACAACAATGATTTGACCTTATTTATGAATAATTAAAAAAAATGACATATCATTTGAGAAGCATTGGATATGGTGTGATGGTTGTGCAATGTAGTTCAAGTTAGCATGCACTTTTTATTGGTTGAGCTAACTAAACAAGAAGAAAAAAAATCAACATACTTCGAGCTGCTTTGAAACATGACATGGAAAGGGTGAGCATGATGGTGCAAGTGCTTGTGTGAAGCGAGCACTTAGGAGGTACCAAATAAGTCATGATGCACATTCGGTTCAAATCATCACTACAGGTGGTCAAATGGTGTAGATCCCATTTAAGACATGGATCTCTAAGGCCTGTGCACATGTTCTCTCAGAATATTGAACTTGGCGATGAGAATAGATCCATTCCTTGGTATTGTAACATTTTAGAAGGAAAACGAGAATTAGACTGAGTGTGAAGCAAAGACATGGGGGAAATATTTTCCATCAAGACAAGAAAACTTGCATGTTTTTGTGAGTTTTGCATTGGTGTTGATGGATGTATACTTGATCACTGTGAAAAACATGAGTACATAAAAGGATGGAAATATGGCCCTCTCAATCCAAAAGTACCTCATCCAATTCCGATGTGGAAATATATGCACAATGAAGAGGCCATATTTTCACTTGATCATGATCAAGTCTCTCATATTTTAAGGGAAGATATGTGGCCCATATATCATTAACAGTTTCATCTTTAAATTGAAATCTTGAACGTATTTAATTAATACATATTTTGTAGTTTGGTTGTAGAAGATGTTTTCTCTATCACCGCCCCCGCATAAAACAAAGATAATGTGACATAATATCTGATGTGATGCACACATGCGAAAAGTATGTTGGTGAGACCATATGAAGATGGTCAATTCACATACCAAATTAGTGACATGGTTGTGATGGGCTATATTTTTGAAGAGGTTAAAAAATAGATTGATCACATCATTTATAGAGATTTTATGCCTGAATCGATATCTTGTCAATACAATCATCTAGCCATAGCATCTTAGATATATTTGATAGAAATCAAACTAAAGAAAGGTGAACCAAGGAGATGGAATATGAAATAATCAAATCATGAACATATTATGGAGAATTTCATTCCTATGAGCCATTGACTAGATGAGTATATGATGCAAATGGAAAGTCTTGAATTCGAGTATATAGAAGTCAAGTGTAATCTTATATAGTATAAGAGATCTCAAATGCATGATTTTTGTAATTTATAAATGTGACAATTGAATACTCTTGTAATTTTGTAATTTTTAATAGAGAAATGTTTCCCTCTGATCTAGGATGGATTCATAATGGTGTACATATATGTTATATAAAATTTAGTTTCCTTGAAGTGCTTAAGTTTCTAAACTAATCAAAATTTCAAGGAGGTTTTATTTTTAGGGTTAGGATCATTATGTGAACCTCATAGATCGGAAATTTAATTAAAATTTAGAATCAATAGGGATTTGGATTTAGACTTAATTAAACTTTTTCATATTAAATTTTTAAAATGTCTTGTGTATAGTATTCATGTTGAGCATGCAAGAAATTTTATTGATCTATGTACATGTCATACATATTTGGTTTCTATAAAATCCATTTCAGTATGTAAAAACCAAGTTGATATATTATTTTACTTAAAATGGATATTCAACAATCTAGCTCATGAACAACATTGAGATATTTGTATGTTATTAATAAATATGTCATGTGTCAGTTTGATATTAAACATGGAAAGAGTTACACACATGCTTCATATTGGAATGTAAAAAATGCAACAAATGACACACACACACACACACACACACACACACACACACAAATATATCATGTTATGAATATTAAGCTCTTTTAGATAACTCCAAAAGAAATAAAATCGAATAAAACTTATTTGTAGTTTACATCTTGAAATATATATTAGAATCATTATAATTTAACATACATAGATTGTGCTCTAAAAGACACTTTCTACAAGCCAATATGACAACTAAAATTGTTATTTTGTAAAATTTTACTTCTTTAATGTTCTTAATTCAAGGTATTAAGATAAGGAATTGATTGAAATACTTGGATAGGAAAGTAAATTTAGGAAAGTGCATAAAATTATAAAAACATATCATTAATTGTTTAAATTAACATACATTGACTGCACTAAAGGACACTTTCTACAAATACAATATTAAATTGATATACATGATATATTTTAGTTCATTCAACTTGCATCATAGTAATATTGTACTTATTTCTTTAGTCTTTGAAACTAGAATTCAAAAAATGTTATTTTGTAAAGTTTTACTTCTTGAATGTTCTTAATTGAATGTATTAAGTTAAGGAATTGATTCAAACATTTTGTAGTAAACTAAATGTACACAATGGAAAAGAAAAATTATAATTAGTCTATGAATTAATTAACATGCATACATGTAACTTAAAAAAAATGTTAAAATTCACCTCAACTATTAGTCCATGAGTTTTATGAGGTGGAGGTGGAGGTGGAGGAGACCGTGCCATGGATACATGCACTAGAGGAGGCTACTCTCGCTGGTCAACTACCCCCTCAGATGACCTCATAAGCTCATTTGTGTAGTTGGGTTATGCATGCATGTTATCATGAAATCATTAAATAAAATGAAATATGATACAAACTTATTAATATAAATAATGTATAATTTGATGATAAGAGTAAAAAGTTCCGTATATATGTACCTGGTATGTGTCACATGGGCCATGCACCCTCTAAGTGTCACAGATGGTATCACGACATGTACATGCATATGCAAAAATTTGGTCATGGGCCTAAACTCTCGAGATATGAATCATCATGTAATGAAAGTGGTGGGCCATGAGGAAATGAAGGTGGTATGATCATCTCTCCACACAATGCAACATGTGCAATGGCTAATGTCCTATGCATGTTATCTGTAATGGTATGAACATGCCAAGTTGTGACGACTAATCTAGCTGCATCGACAATACCACACTCTTAGTATGGTTGCGGCAAAAATCTTGGAGGTGGTGCTACATGCACAGCATACCTATGAGCCCCAAAATGTTCATAATTATATCCCAAGTCGGGTCAATAACACCAAGATCTGGTGCTGGTATAATATGAACTCATATGTAGCATAAACTACACATATATATGCTTTGCAAAGTAAATGGGGACCTGTTCATGGTGGGGGAATTGGACCTAAGCTCCAATGAATTGATTATAAATAAAAGGGGATGGATAAACATTCTTAAAATGTTTTAGGAGAATCAGACTAGCATGTATATCACGATAGTCCAGAGGTATTTCAAACAACTCCCCAAAAATATCAATGTTCTTGGTGGCATCTTTCACTGCCTTCCAAGTATGCGGGTCTCTAACCTCTAACTTCCTAATATTATGTATGGAATATAGGAGGTGAATTTGTGGGCCATCCCTCTAGTATATATCGATAAACATGTTGATGCTACCCATAATTAGAGAAAACTACGCCTAGTAGGAAAACTAACAAATATTTTATCCAGCCCTCATGTGATCCATGTTTACTAGGCCTTAACATCCTCAACTGTGATACTATCTATAACATTGTTCCACAGAGGGATCAAAATTGCACGTTGATCCTCATATTCACCTTGCTAAGGGTCTGCAAATCATAAAAATAATTTAATATATGTAACAAACTAGAAGTATAATAACATATACATTAAATTCAAACACATCAATTGAATACGATTTAAAAATTAAAGACAATTTCAATACATAAGCACATAAAGTTTAAAGAGGATTTATAATTAAATATTTATACATGCAACAAGTGAAGAAGGTACACTATCCATAGCAAGATTATCAATAGATAAAAAAACACTGCCTCTCACACTCCGACTAGTGTCGGAGGGAGGATCTATGAGTGGAATATACACTCTACTATGGCTACATGATCTATACTGACCATGTAAAAAATGCTTCATATTGGTATGTAAAAACCAAAAAAAATTATATATATATATATATATATATATATATATATATATATATATATATATATATTACATCTTGACATCTAAACTAAAATAATTGTAATTTAACATACATTGATTGTGCTCTAAAAAACACTTCACAAGCCAACATGACAACTAAAATTGTTATTTTTTAAAATTTTACTTTTTGAATGTTCTTTATTGAAGGTCTTAAGATAAGGAATTTATTGAAATGCTTGGATAGACAAGTAAATTTGAGAAAGTGCATAAAATTATATAAACATATCATTAATTGTTTAAATTAACATAGATTGACTGCACTAAAAGACACTTTATACAAATACAATATTAAATTGATGTACATGATATATTTTAGTTCATTCAACTTACATCATAGTAAGATGGTACTTATTTCTTTAGCCTTTGAAACTAGAATTCCAAATTGTTATTTTGTAAAATTTTACTTCTTTAATGTTCTTAATTGAATGTCTTAAGATAAGGAATTGATTGAAATATTTTATAGCCAAATAAATATACAAAATGGAAAAGACACATTATAATTGGTCTATAATTTAATTAGCATGCATACATGTAAATTAAAAAAAAATGTTAAAATTCACCTCAACTATTAGTCCATGAGTGTTATGAGGTGGAGATGGAGGTGGAGGAGGCCGAGCCATGGATACATGCACTAGAGGTGGCTACTCTTGCTGGTTAAATTCCCCCTCAGATGACCTCAAAAGCTCATTTGTGTATCTGGGTTATGCATGCATGTTATCATGAAATCATTAATATAAATGAAATATGATACAAAATTATTAATATAAATAATGTATAATTTGATGATAAGAGTAAAAAGTTCCGTATATATGTACCTGGTCTATGTCACATGGGCCATGCACCCTCCAAGTGTCACAGATGGTATCACGACACATACATGCATATGAAAAAAGTTGGTCATAGGCCTAAACTCTTGAGAGATGAATAATTATGTAATGAAACTGGTGGGCCATGAGAATATGAAGGTGGTATGCTCATCTCTCCATGCAATGAAACATATGAAATGACTAATGTCCTCTTCATGCCATCTGCAATGGTATGATTAGTCTCAATGCTAAGCTGTGATGACTTCTCTAGCTCCGTCGGCAATACCATGCTCCTAGTATGGCCGTGGAAATAATATTGGATGTGGTGCTACATGCGTAGGGTACCTATAGGCCTCGACACATTCATAACTATATCCCAAGTCGGGTCAATAAAAATTAGATCCAGTATTGGTATATTCCAGCCTCATATGTAGCAAAAAATACACATATATATTATTTGAAAAGTAAATGGGGACCTATTCATGGTGGGGAAACTGGACCCAAGCTCCAATGAATCGATCATAAACAAAAGGGGATGCATCAAAATTCTTAAATTTTTTTAGCAGAATCAGACCAACATGTCTAGCACGTTAGTCCAGAGGGATGTCAAACAAATCCCCACAAATATCAATGTTCTTGGTGGAATATTTCACTGCCTTCCAAGTATGTAGGTCTCTAACCTCTAACTTCCTAATCTTATGTATGGAATATATGCGGTGGATTTGTGGGCCCTGCCTCTGGTATATCTTGATAAACCTGAGATGCTACCCAACATTATAGACAAGCTATGCATAGTAGGAGAAATAATAGAGATTTCATCTAGTTCTTGTGTGATCCATGTTTACTAGGCCATAACATCCTCAACTATGATACTGACTATAACATTACTCCACATAGGGATCGAAACTACACTCTGATCATCGTATTCACCCTGCTAAGGGAATGAAAATCATACAAATAATTTAAAATATATAACACATTAGGCGTATAATAAAATATACATTAAATTAAGACACATCAATTGAAGATGATTTAAAAATTAAAGACGATTTAAAAATTAAAGACAATTTCATGGCATAAACACATAAAGTTTAAAGAAGATTTAAAATGAAATATATATACATGCAACAGGTGAAGAAGGTCCACTATCCATAGCAAGATCATCAATAGATACAAAAAATACTACCTCTAACACTTCGACTAGTGTTGGAGAGAGGATCTATAAGTGGAACATACACTCTACTATGGCTACCCGATCTAGCCTGACCATGTATAAAAAATCCCCCAACACTCTAACATGATGCGGTTGGGGAGTGTATGGGAGATGGATATGCAAATTACATATAATAATTATAAACTAATCCAAGAAAAAAATGTTGAAATAGAAAAATGTTGACAAGAAAACCATTTATAAAATCAAGTAAAATAAAATAAGCTAAAGTCCTAAGCTAAATAGAATGTTTATTTTGATAAATTATCAACCAAAGTATTTAGTTCCATGTAAACACAATAAAAAAATATGATTGAAAATCTAACTTATAATTTTTCCCAGTTATAAATAATGTGTTTTATTCATAGAGCAGAAATATGTAAATATATGTAAAAATTTGAAATAAACCTATTTACAAAACTAATAAACTTCATGCCAACCAAATAATCCATAAGACAAGTTCTTATAATATTTGGTTTTGACACATGACATATAATAGGTGCAAGCACATGAAGACAATGTTTATGGTACGACACACTACATAATGAATAAATATGGTACAAATTAGAAAATAGTCAAAATCTTTATATATTCACTTTAACTGCACCTTTCATCATGGATTTAATTCATGTATCAATGATGCATTGTTGAAACTTATGTGTGTGTGTGTGTGTGTTATGGTGATTTATATATTTAAATAAAAATAAAGGAAGTGTGAGTTACAAAATCATTACTCAACTAACAAATTTAATAATGGTGAGAACTAAGAGATATATAGTTGTCATATCATTATATTAAATAATTCTCTAAATATGAGTAATGGAAATTTTAAGGAAAATTACAGTTTACAGATCAACTCGAGTCTTAAAAATTATTGAGCAACACCCATCTTATGTTATTATGAAGAGCACATTATGTTAAATAGTTATACAACTATTTTAAATGTTACATATATGTCTGGTGTGAGATGTTATAGCTATAACTATATTATATATAGCTATATAGTTATGTTACATGCTATGTTATGCTATATAATTATATATAGTTATGTTGTATATATATAATAGTTATAGTTATGTTATACTATATATATATATAATAATAATAATAAAATTTAAATAAATAATTAATAAAAATTCTTTTTGGGCTTTTAATTTAGTTAATATTATTTAAGTACAATTAATTTTATAAAACAAATTACTATATTTATTAATAAAAAATATTTAAAATATAAATTTATTTAAGTTTAAAATAAAAAATGAAATAAATTTCTTATTTGATTTAATAGAGGTTAGAGGTTCACCATGAGCAACCATATTCATTATGTTAATTTAAATCTCTTAATCTATTTATTCATTGGTTATAGTTTAATTGTTTTGTTTTGAATTTCTTTTGGGCATATTTTTGGTCAAATTTGTCTGAAATTTAAAATTCATTTTTAATGACAAAAAAATATTTTTTTTTTCAAAATTTATTTCACTAAATTCCTAAAAAAACTTTAAAACTTAAAATAATTAAAAAATAAAGTTTTAACCATAGAAAATATTTATAATAAACATGCTACCATTGAAGATAATGTATACAATGAAAAAAAATCAAAACCTAAATTATATTTATTTTTTTGGTTCTTTTCAAGGATTTTCTTGGTGTTTTTCTAACTTGTTTTTTTGTCTTCAAGGGTTTTCTTGGTGGTTTTCTAGGTTGTTTTTTTGTGGTTTTAAAGTGATTTCTTGGTGTTTTTTTGTGGTTTTCATGGTGGTTTTTGTGATTGTTTTTGGTAGTTTTTGTATGCTAGTTTTCTTTTTCAAATTAATTTATTTTATTTTGTAGAAAGAAATTAAATAAAAAGGACAAACATGACAAGAAACCTACCTTGGCTAGAGCCTTTGGGTCATTGGCGGGTTGATGGGTATTTGGATTGAGTTCCTCCATCTTGGTTGAGCTTAGAAGTCTTCCATCGAACTCATTTTCTTCTCGTGGTAGGAGAAAAATGACTTGTGCAAGTCATGGTTGGGGTTTTTTAAGGATATCCGATGAATGTCACTTTGAAGAAGAAAAATCCCATCTCCTCAAAGTTTTTGAAAATAATGGCTATTGTAGGCCCCTAGGTGTCAAGGCTTTCAAAAAATCTAGCTTAGGACCTAGGCATAAGAAGTATCTCAACAAAGTTACCGATCAAATGAGAACTATTACCTCAAAACGAGAATTCTAACAAAAAAAACATAAAAAACATGAAAAACAACCCGAAACTGAAAAGTCGTATTCTGAAATAACGTCTTTTTTTTTTCAGGGTAAATTTTCAACATTTTTTAAAAATGGATGTTGACACCATTTTTTTTTTGTGCAAAAAACATCCTGAAAATGAAAAGTGTTGATGTTGGAATAACGTCACCAATTTTTTTGTATGCAAAAAACACATTGAAAAAGAAAAGTGTTGATGCCAGAATAACAATTTATTTATCTATTTTTATTTGTTATTTATTTATTTATTTTTTATATTATTTATTTATTTATTTTAAATTTATATATTTATTTTTATTTTTATTTTATTTTTTCGTTGTAAATTGTCAACATCTTTTAATAACAACGTTAAAGATAAAGTATCATGACTCTGAAAAACCTTAAAATTCAGGTGATAAAAGGGACATTAAAAGATAAAATATCAAAAGTATCAAAATTCCAACGATTTTTAGGCATGGTATTAAAGACAAAATATCATGTCTCTGAAAAGCCTTAAAATTCTAACGCCACAGCCCAAATGCCTACAACTTATAAGTAAATACACATAAAATCAAAATTCAAAATCACAAAAATCACTCATAAAAATTAGAAATCACTCATTAATAAAATAAAGTATTTACAAGAGGATTCTTGGCCTCATGCTTGGCCACTCATTCGTCACTCTCACAAACACTATTCTACAAACATCATGCCTCAAACGCTCACCTCTATTTATAGAATTGGATTAGAACCCAAGGAGGTTCTAGATCCTAATCTAACTCCCAAATTATCTCTCCTAATGTTGGAATCATGATTTCCGTTAGACCAAAACCCGCAGGCTTTAGTCTCCGCTACTATCTCTAGAGTTAGGATCCACGAGAGGTGGTTAGTCCATGTCGCGAAACACATGGGAAGCGTTGAACCCAATGTCCAACAATCTCCCCCCAACGCGAGCCAGGTGAGTTTCGAACTTGAGACCTGTCGCTCTGATACCACTTGTTGAAATCACGATTACCATTAGACCAAAAACTATAGGCTTTAGTCTCCGCTACAATCGCTAGAGTTAGGATCCATGAGAGGTGGTTAGTCCATGTCACGAAACACACGAAGAGCATTGAACCCAATGCCCAACACCTAATCCCTAACATCTCTCATCTAATCTCTAAAATCTCTCATTCAATCCCTTATCCCTAGATAAGAGGTAACTAATCCATGATCCTCTCAAACCTTGCATAATCCTCTCAAATCTTCTCCTATTTACAATAATCCTCATTCTCTCCTAAAAATTATAGTAAAATACATTAACTAAATAAATCATAACTTTACAAACTAACTCATCTAGAAAAAAATTTGCCTAGGTTAGATGCACCTACATCGGACTCCCCACGTAAAATAAAATCATGGTCTCCCGACCATTAGTCATGATAAAATCCTCCTGGATCTAAAACTTTAATTTGTAGTAAATAAATTGCTCTGTTATATTCTTGAGGTTCTGTGATTGTCCTTTTCTGTCTTCCAAGCTTCCAAATTTTATATTGTAGTTGTCCTCTTGCTTTGCAGATGTAGAATTGCTCAGTTAGTAATCCATTGTCATCCTTTTTTTTTTTTTGTTCAATGAACATCTTCTTATATTCTTCTAACATCAACTTCTTCATCTCTTCCATTTTGATATCTAACTTTTCTTCTAGCTAGTGTACATTACTGTTTCTTTGTTGAACTTGGTTGTCCATATATATGCTTCTGTTGTGCCAGATTTGTTGATTTGAAGGTCTATTGTCACACTCTCTCTTCGGATTATCCAACCATTCTTCTAGAAATTTTAGTTCTGCTGCAATATTTCCCATACTGACATTTAATCCATTCATTTGATGATCATCAACAAGTTGTGAATTCAGTAAAACTAAATGGAAATTAAGAATCATTTAACTATACTTCAAACAAGAAAACCCTTTAAGATAACTGTTTAAGAAAGACCAAAGGACAGGGAAAACCATAGACTTCTTTGGCTAGACTCTACTAAGTAAACCTCAAGACAACAATCCAACAATCCTAGAGAGCAAGACACCCTCGAATTCTCTAGCTATAAATTTTAGACAAAGGAAACATTAAAGATAACAGTTAGTGAAACTAAAGAGCACGACACCCCTGAATTCTTTAATCAAAATTCAAAGAATGCCTTTAAAGAAACAGTTTAAGTAAAACCAAAGGATAGGGAAAACCATAGACTTCTTTGGCTAGAATCTACTAAGTAAACTTCAAGGCAACAAGCTAGGTGAAACTAAAGAGTAGGGCACCCTTGAATTCTTTAATCAAACCTTGTAGAAGAAAACATTAAGATGAAAGAATCAGACAACATTAAGGTGCCAAGACAACATATCTTAATCTAAAATTTCTGTTCTTTTATCAGAGAAGTGATGGACAATATGGAAAACAAAAGGGAAACATTGACAAAGAAGGATAACATAACCATTAACATAGATAAAGAATCCTATGAACGTGCTTGTATTACTGATGTCCAAAAAAGTTACAATACTCTAGTGCAACAATCTTTGCAGCTCAGAATCTGATCAAATTCAGCTTAGCAGCTCATCAACTAACTCAGCAATCACCAACCAACCAACAATAAAAATGAAACATACATGCAGTATTTAACTGTAGATGCGGAGGTGATCCTATTCCAGGGCTTCAGACTGTAGTTATTATAGAGTAAATGTCATCTTGACCTTTGAGACTGTAATATTCCAAATCTAGAACAACTAGCAAGGCATGACTGGAAAACGCATTTTCCAATAATGGCTGCTACAGGAATTGAAACTAGGACCTAGATCCCTTAGAAAAATGTGTCTAAGTGCTAAATACAAGAGTAGGCTCTAAATAAATCCTTCTAAGTGGGTTAAACAGATATCCCACCCTTAGATATCCTCAAAAAGTGCCCGATGAGAGGGGCTGCAACAATAGATGCACAAGAGCTGGAATGACAGTGTTATTTTACAACCATGAACACATGAAGATCTGAATAGCCAAATTTTTTTGTTATAGCAGTAAAAAGAGTACAATGTCTTGAGGAAATAATCACTCAATCTAGGCAATGCAAGCCTCAACAATACATGTACAAGAAATTGAAGAACATTGCTGCATATGTGAAACCCTTGGCTATGACAGCACAGTCTGTTATGGAAAACTACTGAAAAATGACATCAATACATGGATTTGACAATATATGGCTCAAATAAAATGGGGGAGCAGGTCTCTAACCCCTGAAAGATATAATACATCAATCCTTTTAAGGATTGGTTGAAATATACAAAATGGCAAAAATGCCAGATTTGCTGGGCAGCAGCTACAACTCAGAAAATGGAATTGGATAAAGAAGACTAAAGATGTTGCATCTGATGTCAATATCTCCTCCAATGGATCTCTCAAGTGGAATTCTGATCCTTACACTGAAGATCTCACCCTCCAATCAACACTGCAAAACCCCACAACAAGTACTCTATGAAAATAACGCAGTTACTGAAGCAAACTGCGTTGTAGGGGAAAAGGAATGAGTTGGCCCAATGCCAAGATCTGCAATAAGCTCCAATGGCTTCCAAACTGATCCTCCAAAGGAAATAAAGACCCTCCATCTAAAAAGCAAGTGATGGAAGAGGTGTTGTGACTCCTCACTGCAACACCCTGCAACACAACATTTGCTGCTGCAACAATAACGCTGTCCTGGAGGAGGATGCTTGGCCTCAAGCCTAGATGTGAGGAAAATCTGTACAACTCCTTCAAGAGGCTTCTCAATAAAGGAGAAGGATTCCTAAGTAGGAAATCCTTGTGCTAAGTATCACAACAACTCAGCTAAATAGCCGGAGAATGCCAATAGTCTAAACAGACAAGAAATCTATAATCATATGCATATGAAACAATGGTTGCCTTACCCTCCTTTTAAACACATGAGAGCTCCCTCCCCATGGGTCCCACTCTTTTAGGGTTTCCTCCTTCAAGGAATATTCCCTTTTCTTTCTTTGCACTGTCCCATAAGATGCTTTCCACCTCATACCTCTGCGCTGTTTGACTTGGTCAAACTTGACCTAGCCTCTTTGCAAATGTCCCCTTTCACACATGAGGGTGTGAAACATAGTTCCAAGGCTGATCCCCTTTCATAATAGATGGATTTTATCCATGTTTTTATTGTATTTGGGCCTCCTTACCCAATTATTCAACTTATAAGTGAAATTATCAAAATTTAGTATTCCAATTTATTGAAGGAAAAATTTGGAATATTACAGTCCTCCCCTCCCACATGTTTCTTGTCCTCAAGCAACTGCAAGGATAGAACTGAGAAATTGCCCCAAGGCATGGAGATTGAAAAGTGTTGGGAAAAAATCTTCCCTAAATTGATTCTCCATCCCCAAGCAATCATCCAAACAAAATGAGTCACCTCCCAACATGGCAACTCCCGAAAATATCCTTCCACCTCAAGCTTCGGAAATGAAGGTGGGATGAAAATATGAACATGGTAAGCATCATAGCTTACCTCATGTTGTCCTTCTCTCCACTCATGATGAGTGTAGAGTATGTGCGGATCCTAGGCTGGAAAGGTATTTCCCTCAAATGGAAAAGTGAAGAACAATCCTCCAAAGAGTTCTCCTCCAACATTGAAGAACAAGCTGGCCCAAGACAATCCATCCATGATGAATAGGACATGGTCATCATAGAGTATCCCACTGAGAAGTTTGCTGCAAGTTTTACATGATGATGCATGATACAAACAATATCTCAAGAGGAAACAACACAGTTTCATCCACTACAACTTCCGAAAATAGCATGGCAAGTAATATACAAGAATCATCACATCTACTAATGGATAGTAAATGGCTAAATGTGTCAAAAATACATGATCAAGTACTTGCCCATGATTATACAATGGATGGCTACCAAACTCATGGCCCACCCTGAAAGAGAACAAATATGTGGTTGTGGTGGCCATATCTCTTCCCATGCTCCCATTAGAACATGTAGTGCAGAAACTATGGGCATTTTCTTCCCTCAAGGACACATCCAATTCATGTGTCAATATCTCACTCCAAGATGTCTACTATCTTCCTTCAAGTCTTTAAACCCCAACCTCAAGTGTGATGTACAATCCAACAATGGCTCATGAGGATGATGGTTTATTTCCTCCTTGAATGTTTCCATGTTGCACAGCGCAGTGCAACCAAGCTGCTCTAGATTAGCAATGGGATTTGACCCTTGGTCATGTCAAAGTAAATTTCCACAACTATCAAAAGAATTTGTTGCAACAATAGATAGTGGAAATCTTTTCATACCTTGATGAGATTTTGGAATCTCTTGTAGGGCTGCAAGAGTTCCTTCCTCCAAAGTGTTGGCTGCTCCAACTGTTGATGCATGTGGCTGCTCCTATATGAGTGTAACAACGTTATTATAAGGCTTCTCAAGTGGTGGTGTGAGCTTTCATTCCTTTGTTTCTTCTCCATCAAAATTTTTGATCAACCTTTAAGTGAACTTTGCAAAAGTTTTCACCCTTGCATTACTAAAGTGGCTGAACCAGCAAACATAGGCTCCACCCTCCAAGTGCAGCGCTGATATTTCAACAGTTTCTTCCCCTGCTACAGGATGTAGTAGGAAAAATTCCTCCAACTTTCTCACCCAATCTTTTGCTGTAGATGACCCATCAAAGGTAGACAACAAAAATCTATTGCCTTTGATTTCTCTTCTACTGTAGGGTCTCTTCTCTTCCTTCAACTGGATGAAATGAGAAAAATATAGAGTCTCCTTGAAGGCTCTAGGTTGAGATTTGTACTCAACAAGGTACTTACTTAGAATCAGATGATCCAAGTATCTTCCGTGCTCATTTTCTTCTTCTTGATGAGAATAGGAAGTGCATGGTCCTTCCTCTTCTATTTCTTCAATCTTCTTGACCTCCTTGGAGAGGTTCTCTCTAGATCTAAATACTGATGAGAGTAATATCATCTTCTTCATCATTCTGATATTCTTGGGCTTAGACTCATAGAATGAGCCAAGAAAGTTGCTTTGATACCATTGTAATATTCAAAATTTGGAACAGCTAGCAAGGCATGACTGGAAAATGCATTTTCCAGTAATGGCTGCTACAAGAATTGAAACCAAGACTTGGATCCCTTAGAAAAATTTGTCTAAATGCTAAATCCAAGAGGAGGCTCCAAAGAAATCCTTATAAGTGGGTTAAACAGATCTCCCACACTTAGATATCCTCAAAAAGTGCCCGATGAGAGGGGTTGCAACAATAGATGCACAAGAACTAGAATGACAACATTATTTTACAACCATGAACACATGAAGATCTGAATAGCCAAAAAATGTTGTTATACCAGTAAAAAGAGTACAATGCCTTGAGGAAATAATCACTCAATCAAGGCAATGCAAGCCTCAACAATACATTTACAAGAAATTGAAGAACACTGCTGCATATGTGAAATCCTTGGCTATGAAAACACATTCTATTATGGAAAACTACTGAAAAATGACATCAATACATGTATATGACAATATATGGCTTAAATAAAGTGGGGGAGCAAGGCTCTAACCCCTGAAAGCAATAATACATCAATCCTACGAAGGATTGGCTGAAATATACAAAATGACAAAAGTGCCGGAGTTGCTGGGCAGCAGCTGCAACTTAGAAAATGGAATTGGATAGAGAAGACTGAAGATGCTGCATCTAATGTCAATATCTCCTCCAATGGATATCTCAAGTGGAAGGCTGATCCTTACACTGAAGATCTCACCCTACAATCAACACTACAAAACCCCACAACAAGTAGTCTATGAAAATAATGCAGTTACTGAAGCAAACTGTGCTGTAGGGGCAAAGGAATGATTTGGCCCAATGCCAAGATCTGCAATAAGCTCCAATGGCTTCCAAACTGATCCTCCAAAGGAAAGAAAGACTCTCCCTCTGAAAAACAAGTGATGGAAGAGGTGTTGTGACTCCTCATTGCAACACCCTACAACACAACATTATGTTGCTGCAGCAATAACGCTATCCTGGAGGAGGATGCTTGGCCTCAAGCCTAGATGTGAGGAAAATCTGTAAAAATCCTTCAAGAGGCTTCTCAAGAAAGGAGAAGGATTCCTAAATATGAAATCCTTGTGCTAAGAAGCACAACAACTCAGCTAAACAGCTGGAGAATGCCAATAGTCTAAATAGACAAAAAATCTATAATCATATGCATATGAAAAAATGGTTTCCTTGCCCTCCTTTTAAACACATGAGAGCTCCATCCCCATGGGTCCCACTCTTTTAGGGTTTCCTCCTTCAAGGAATATTCCCTCCTCTTTCTCTGCGCTGTCCCATAAGATGCTTTCCACCTCATACCTCTGTGCTGTTTGACTTGGTCAAACTTGACCTAGCCTCTTTGCAAATGTCCCCTTTCACACATGAGGGTGTGAAATCTAGTTCCAAGGCTGATTCCCTTTCATACTAGAGGGATTTTATCCATGTTTTTATTGTCTTTGGGCCTCCTCACCCAATTATTCAGCTTATAAGTGAAATTATCAAAATTTAATATTCCAATTTATTGAAGGAAAAATTTGGAATATTACAGAGACCATGCAAGGCCCAAGGCAAAAATATCCGTGACTGACTCACTGTAACAATAAATTTTAACTTAACTGCTAAGCTAAATTTTGAGATATATTTGACTTTTATGGCTTTTCATTAACTTTACAATAATTTTTGAGTAGCTGAGAAATATCTCTGATTGGAACATTAAGTGAGGTAGCTGCCTTTAGCAGAAGTAGGTTGTAGGTGGCCAAATGAGATTTGGAAGAAGTAATTGCTGATTTTGGCCTTTTCATTCGAATATGCCTTTCTTTGGTGATTTTTCCTTAAGCTCTGTTTAGTCTTTAAAACTCGGATTTGTCTCTTTCTTTCTGTCTTATTGTTTTCTCCTTAACTCTGCTTTCTTTGTTTAATTCTTCTAATCTGCTTTCATCTCTGATCCCTTTAACTCTATTTGACCTGCCTTTTGTCTTAACTCTTTTTTTAACCTTTGATTTAAACCTTTAATCCCTTTTGGCCTTTGACTATTCCTTTGAATTTGATCTTCATTTGCCTTTTACCTCTGCCTT
Organism: Pinus albicaulis; assembly: GCA_034641835.2. NCBI lineage: Eukaryota > Viridiplantae > Streptophyta > Pinopsida > Pinales > Pinaceae > Pinus > Pinus albicaulis. The sequence goes on along the minus strand of CM076581.1, from coordinate 205,973,953 downwards.
TGAAGTGTTTGAAAGATCAGTAATGGTCATGACCCATTGCTTCCTTCCATCATTCTTGCGCTCCTATTCCTTTTGAGTAAACAAAGCTATTGGATCGTCACCCAGAGAGCTTATTTAAACAATCTTTAGTTTTTAGAAATGTGAATTATGAATTTTATACCTCGATCACCTGCACATTAAAAACAATTTGTTAATTAAAACCTGCGTTTGTTTGGCTTATCGGGTCTTCGACATAGCGACAGGGGTTAACACAGAGGATTAGGGGCTTGAACACATTTGAACGGGAGTTAAATGGTTTCGCAGTAGGTGCAAAGGACGATGGGTGGTTTATTGCATGGGGCGAAGGTGGTATGGTGGCTTTTATTGCAGGGATGTGATAGCAGTGTGGGAGAGACATGTGGTGGATGTGATGGCGGTAAAACTGCCCATATCGCAAGGTTTGATGGTGTTTAAACACCGGGCGATGGAGGACGTGATACGGTGTGTGGACCGTTGGATCGAGGGGAAAAGATCCTACGGTGATCACGATCAGATGGAACGTGGGTTAGTCAAGAGGGTGGGGCCCGAGTCTTTTGAATGTGATGGAAATTTTAAACAATAACGTGGGGGTTATTTTTAAAACGAGGCCCAGGGAAAGTATTTAAAGTGGAGGCACTTTAATATATAGTGGGGGCTAGGGTTATATTAGTGGAGGGTAGATGATTTACACAACGAGGGCTAAAGTATAAAGGGCAGGGTTTTTTAAATGTATAAGAAGTGGGGTATTTAGAAATAAAACAGAGTTTTATTTAAAATAATGGTGGGTCCCTAATGAAAAATATTTATCACAAAAAAATGTAAAAAAGGTTTGTGTTGCAACCATGACTTGAGACATCATTAAAATATTTGTCGATGAATTTGAAGAAGATCCTATCATTTTAATATCTTGAGTGGGAAAAGGATCCTTCAAGACAACGGGTGTGGGTGAACCATTGACAAACTTGGAGACCTCAGACTTATGTGGACACTCTTTGGTATAGTGATCCTTGTCACAGATAAGAAAAGGATAATGAGGTTTCTATTTTTCATCAGCTGGTTCATTCTTTTCTGTTTTCCTGTGGGATATGTAGTTTGTTTATTTTTATTCTTTCCTTTCTTCTTATTACTGGTTTTAGATTTAGCTGTGGATGAGTCTACAACATGAATGTCAGCAGAAGTTTCAGGGGAAGAATCTCCTTTCGGTGAATCTGGTAAAGTTATAATGGGAGAAGTATATTTGGATGACTTCTTCTTACTCTTGTTAGTGCTAAGTGTACCAATTACATCGTCTGCAGAATGAGAACCAGAACAAGTTGCAGTTATTTGACCTGGACGCGGCAAGTCAGGATTTTTTTCGTATAAAGTACCAGGCTGTGTATATACAAGCTCTAAGTACTGTGCTTGAGCTATGACCCATTCTTCTATAACAACACCTCCATTAGCTACATCTTAAATGATATTTTGAAGTAATGATTTGATAAACCATTATGCCAAGATTTGATCCGGAATGAAAACTTTCACTAAACGTCATCTGCGTCTCCATTCATGTATATGATCTGAAATGTATGTAGACACACTTTGTTTTAATGAAGCTAAAAGGTCTGTGCCATTGTCGTAACAGACTGGAAATTAAAAGTGTGTTATGAAAGCTGTTGCTAACACGTTAAAATTGTTGAACGAGCCACATGGTAATTCAATATACCAATTTTAAGCTAAGCCTATCAATGTTCTTTGAAACAGTCTCAATCGAATGGAATCATTGATTAAAGAGTTGGATGCGCACAAAAGGTGGTAAGTCATGACATGATTTGAGGGGTATTCTCCTGATTTACCTTTAAACTTAGGAATATCATTGGGTAACTTATTTGGCATTGGCAGCCAAAACGAAAGATAATAAATCAGATCATTCGTGAGGCACGAGAAAATCTAGCAAGTCCAAAGTTGCAATGAATGGTAACTGATGGCTAGGGTCCTGTTGAGCAAACTTATAACCTTGAGGAACGATACCAGTACCGAGAGGAGGATATCCAGGGTAGCCTGGAACAGCCTGTGAAGTTGGAATTGGAATACCTCCGGGATAACTAGGGTTAGCCATACTGAACTGAGGCTGAGCTGGTCTCTGATATGTATAACTAGGGTACGGTTGACTTTGGTATACTAGATTTTGTCCTACGGGTCCATATTGAAACTGCCTTTCATACAGTTGATAAAAAAACTGACTTGTATAAGGTTGGCTTGTTACAATTGTAGCTGTACCAAGTTATCCTACAAAGGTTTAAGCAGTAGAATGAATCATAGGTCCAGGTTGATGAACAATGACTTGAGGGATTTGTTGTGATACAGTTGATGTCGTTACTTGAGGGGCTGTAGCAATAGGGACTTGGGAAACTCCAGGGATAGATCTACTAGGTTGTTAAACAAAAGTTGATGTAGGAGATTGGATAGGACTTCTAAGTGTACTCGGACTAGGTTGCTGAATACTATTAGGTGAAAATACCTGAGGTATAACTTGAAGCGTAGGTTGGACATGTTGTTGGATTTGGGTATAATCGGTTAGCTGACCAGACTGATTATAAGGTACTTGCAGGGTAGGTTGAAAATTCTATTGATTCAACGATGGATTCCACACTGTGTTTACTCCAGGATAAGGAGCTCCCATCAAAGGTTGTGGTGTGTAAGGTTGGCCATAACCAGGTTGAGGAATTGGAATGTAAGTTTGATAATTTGCTGGATAATTTCCACTAAAATATTGACCTCCTTGAAATAATTGTTTTTCTTGAAAAAAATGTGGCCCCAAAGGAGGCTGTTGTCCATGAATAGGCTATTTCCCTCACATAGGGTACTGCCCTTGAAGAGGTTGTGTCCCTAGTACAAATTATTTCCCTTGAGGATGATATTGTCCTTGAGGTAGATACTTCCCTTGAGGTTGACTCCCAGGCACTAAATTGCTACCTTGAGGGTACCCCCAAGGCGGAAAATTGATACCTTGAGGGTTAGGTAAAGGAATACTTCCAGACATCATGTAGACTTGTTCATTTTCAAAGTTTCAGTATTAGATTCATTGTGACCAGTTGATTGTATAAGTTTTTCGGGAGAGGGAGATGCTCCTGAGAAAGTACCAGAAAGCGACTGGTATCCTGAAAGAACTGATGGACCACCATACAAAAAAGTTTCTGGCAATGAAGAAAACATGGATGACTCACCAGGAATGTTTGATGAAGGTCTGTAACTACCTCTAGGTATGGAGTTAAAAGGAATACGGGGTGGCGGATAATTGAGACCAGAATTACATAGAAAGTTGGTTAACTGAGAATACCGAGCATCCGGTTTAAAAGGGATATAATGGTAAATATATTCACTATGCTTTAGATGTAAATATTCTTGACGTGAAGGAAGTACAACTTCTTCTTCTATGTCAGTAATCTCTTCAATACTAAAGAGGCCAGGAGGAAGGTTCTCAGTGATACGAAACTTCACTTAAGGTGAATGAGGACGACTAGGGGTTCGGGATATGAACTCAGAAGTTGAATCAGATGAAGTAGATTCAGTTTTAGGTTTAGATATCTCAGGTCCAATAAGTTGACTATCTGAAAACTCATCAGTTTTAGATTCAACTGTGATTAATTCTGAAATTTCTAGTTGTTCTTCAGTTTGAGGTTGGTTTACTTTGTAATCAGGATTTATAACTATTGATGTATCTTCTTGTTCAGTAGATCCAGTTCTTGATGGTTGACCTCTTTCAGATTTAATATTTTCTAATTGACTTGGTGTGTACTAAGGGGGTTTCCCCTGCATTCTACGAGAGTGTCTCGGTAATTCAGCCACGGTTAATGTTTAACAAACAAAATCAAAAAATATGTCAAAAAAATAGACCTAAAGTTGCTAAGGAAACAATCAAATTGAACACACGCCTAAAAAATATAAGAGACAATCCACACATAAACAATATGTTTCCACACTAAAAACACTAGTTGGTGATGAAATCCAACATTGTAGAATTCTAATGTGGAAAAATTGGCAGTTGGAATAGTTACCCTGACAACCTACTTAATGAAACAATCCGGTGCAATTCCCTCCACTCATGCCATATCTAAGCGAAGAGTACCCTCCAAAAATTCCAAGTGAGTCTAGCCGATGTTTGTTCTAGGTACAGTGGGACCTTCCCTCCACCATTAGCTTGGGGAAAATCCTGAAGGTTATGGTCACTAAGGTCACTAACAGAAACAAATGTGCATGGGGGAAAAATCTACGATTCGATATACACACAAGGGTAGAGTATCAAACTCAATCTCCTTGAAGGCTCCTTGATATGGTAAATTCGAGGTTTTCCAACAAGTGACCCCAAGCTCCTCGAAAATGGTTAATCCAAGGTTTACTGTTTGTATTACGTGCACATCTTCTATAATTCCCAATGAGATAGGTACGATTACCTCATTGGTTCTGACATGATCTTGTGCTTTACTCTTTTAAGAAGAGCTTTCCAAAGAACAAATGCCACAATTGGATTTTCCTACCGCAAGATTCTACTTTTTTGTTTAAGATTTTTTGGAATGTTCATTACAACCTATTACAAAACAATAGCCTAAGCTATATCGGTGGAATGAGCCCTAGAAAATGTAAAATATCTAGATTGATTTTATTAACGTGTTGTATTAATTTGGTTGTTGCTTAAGACAAAAGGTATGGAGTTGAAACTTTAATGATGTTTGTGACCCGACTCAAAAATACTCTAAATGCATCTAAATGAGAAGTGCAACTGTTTCTTTTCAATGAATCTTATTTAAGGGAAAGATTGATATATTTATCAATTTTCAAAGCACCAATTCTTTCATTCATAAACAAAATCTTTGAAAATAAGATAATTTCATATATAGCTCAACTTGCAAGAATGATCATTTTCTCTTTTGAAATGAAATTCCTCGAACAATCAAATAAAAAACTACAATTCAATAAACAAACCATTTTCAAAAGAAAACAATTTCTAAAAAAAATATAAAAACATAAATTTCAAAATCAAAGAAAAATCTAATTTTGAAGTCTATCTAGAATGTTTGAGGTTGATTTCTCCTAGTTTGTGATCAGACTAAGAAAAATTTCTACTTATCTCAGCAAAAATGAAAACATCCAAAAATGCTTTGGTGTTATATCAGGCTTTAATAAGCTAAAACATCTTCCAGATTTGCATATGAAAAAGGAATCATTTTCCACAAAAGTAAGGTTTGCAATGATCCTAATGGCTCAAAATGACAATATCATCATACCAGTAAGCTAAGGCAAATGAAGGTATATTTTGTATGGAGCAGCAATAAACTAGGGCAGAATCTCACTTATAAAATGCAAATAGGATGATAAATCACACAAACACAAAAGTTGTTGAAAGAAATTCTCACAAAAGATTTGACAACTAAGATAGATCAGGGAAAACATAAATAATCAGGTTATCTGGCTCTAAAAGAAGAGAAATTTATTTTTTTCAAATTTTTTTTGGGGATGCGTAGTTTATAGTGGAAGACAGAGCGCATGCACATTTAATTGAACTAAAAGTTGCGCAAGTTGCCACACTGTTTTCTGTTGAAAACCATGCAGACAAGGAAAAAACTTGGAAAAAAAAAATAATTAGCTTTATTTTTTAGGGATTATTAAGAGTTATCTACCCAACCCAACTCAAAGAAGTCAAAATCAGAAAACTCTAAAATTAAAACTGAAAATAAATAAAGAAAACTAAGCCCTAGATCCCCGGTACGGTCACCATTTTGTTACGTGGATTAATCCCTCTTGCGGACAAGAGCAATATCCCTAGTACTCAGCGAGTAGCTAGAAACAAACATCCATTTGGAAACCTTTTTCTCTAGATTAATTGCATTTTAGAATTATTATAAGAAAGTAGAGAGGACATGCCCCTACCTTGAAATCCAAACATTCGATGTAGTCTTTTATCCCGTCGCTCCAAAGTGGTTTCTCCAATAAGTAGAACCTGCAATCAAAGACAAGACAAAAGGATCAAAGCATCTGCAACATATAATAATCAAGAAAATATAATCCAACTTAATGATCAAAGAGTCTAAGTATTGATGTTATTTCAATAAGCATAAGAACAACTCAATGAGAAAAAGAGATCCATATGTATTATCTTGAATAAAAAGAGTAATATTACAACCTGATGCCTTGATGTCGTACATATTTCTCCCAGGGTCCTGAACAATCATTTCTCCTTAAATTTGATAAGCCTTCCTCTCTGAATACCAACATGGAGTTATAGACACAAGGGTGTGATCATTCTCATGCCAACAACAACTCACTAGTGTAGAAAATATGTACTTTTATGAATTCTCTTCAGCAATTCATTTAAAATCTACCCTTCAACCTAAAAATTGAGCTCAATTTATAGGGAAATGGAGGTAGTTTCAGTTCTATGAAGAGGGGGATGGATTCCTCTCATGAAGGGATTTGAGCTCCATGGACCAAGGGATAAGCTCCATGAGTGGAGGGATAAAGCTCGAACTGATCGCGACTCTAGAAGCTTCCAGTTGGGAGAATATTCGACCAACTAGGCTTCTAGAATTTACTTTTTCTTTTATTTACTTTTCGCAGGGGTGCACAAGTAATAGTGGAAAAAAGTATGGGAGTTGCCGTAATTTATGGACATAACAACAACGCATGCACAGGGAAAGGCTAGAAAAACTGCGCAAGTAGACTTTTAAGGGTTTTACAGAGCTTTTCTTCCAATTCCAAGACTTGATTTAGGAACATTGGTGTTTTTGACCTCTAAGGGAACATGATATATGTGGTAATAAACCCATATGAACAGTAAAATGTCATGGTGACAAAATGACATGTAACAAAGTGGTCAGATACCTTTGATCGGAATAATGTAAGGGAATATCATGATGGTAGGTTGATATGTATCAACTCTAGAAAGATGTGGGATGAAGCTAAGGAGCCTTATGTTTTCCCCAAACACTACAACCCATTTTTTTTACCCATATGTGTTGGATAGGGATTGGTGGTTTGTATTGAGACATGACTCTAGATCAAAACATATTTTTGAGAAAAATAGTGTTATCATGCCAAGCGAGCTGGAAGATAATGAGGGTGATCATGAGAATAAAGAGGGATATTATACATGTGTTATCTCATCATTTATACTATTTAGGATGGGTTTTTATAAAGAAGAGGAATTAACCTTATAACTAAGACTCTTTTTTTTCAAACATTATAATATGTATTTTGAATTAATTGGTTTGCATTGTGTTAATGTTAAAATCATTTCACTTTATAATTTGCAATTACATTGATCTCGAATGCAATGCACTGCATCAAGTTCTTTTCTTCTATGTCAATTCCTAAAATAACATAACTACTTGATTAATTTAAGTGGTTTTTCACTATATCATTACTTAAATAAATGCACCCTATATATATGTGTGTGTGTGTGTGTGAATGATATCTTCAAAAAAAAAAATGTGTTAATGTATACCTGTTACTTTTGGTATGTAAGATCATAATAAAATAATGATAATTCTAAACATGAATTTATTTGCATTATTTTATAAACATATATATATATATTTTGTAAATTAGATTAATTCTATTAAGAAAGAATATAGTACAATGTGACGTTACAATCAAGAGAAGCTAGATAATAGGGAAGCCGGTAATGATAAACTGTCAACCTCGGTCCCGATGAGTAACTAGAAAATAAGAGAAAGGGAACAAGAAGGGTGTAACAAGGTATCAAAAGGGATAGCCACAGAAATCTACCTAGAATGGGTTGAATCTTCCGTGTGACATTTGTTTCCTTTATTTTTGCTAACTTTGACCCATCTGTTGTGGTGCTGGTGGGTTGGAACTACTTGCAAACTGTTGTTGACTGTAGGGATAGTCTCCTTGTCCGAATAAGAGGAGGAGGACTTATGAGTATGTTTTTGTGTATTCGGTGGATCAGTGGGTTCCTCAGTGCTTGCCGAGGGCATGTCATTTGTCTGCTTTATGTCCTCCCATTATGCTTCTTCCTCATCTTCATCCAAGCTGAAGGACTCAAATTCATCCATGGGGGGTGGATCACATGGTTTCTAGCTTTTGGACTTTGATTTGTGATTGGTTTTCTTCTTTTGGGTGAGGAACATGGCACAGGTGTTCTGAAGGTTCCCTGTTTGATGACAGTGATGGCATGCGAAGGCAATGTTCTAATAGTCCAGGGTCTCTATCCATAGGAAATCCCCAACTTTAAGGTTGACTTGGTCAGAAAATCCTTTGCTTATGTCCATTTCCCCATAGATTATGCCATAGGTGTATATTCCTTTCTCCCCTCTAGAGGGATCTATTGCCAGAAAGTGGCCCATGGTGTTTCCAATCCCTTGGAAGATAGAAAAGTGCCATAGATGTGCAGGAAGGTTTAGAAGTCAGACCCAAATAGGAAATTTGGTGATGACTGTCGTAGATGGGTCGAAGTCTGGGAACCAGGGGGTGAGGAATAACCCTGTTGTTCCCCAAAACCATGGGCCTCCAGTTAAGGCTTTTTGATAGTGTTCACTGAAAGCAAACACAACTATGAAGAAACCATTCGAGCAGAAGATAACCTTACTGTTGTTGGTCCAAGTGGAGTGAATCCATTGGTATAGATTTGCTGTGTGAGGCCATAGCCCATTAAATCAGAAAATAATGGTGGATTCTGCATACATTTGAAGTTGATCATCCAGAGTTGGATGGGAGATCTCTATGGAGGGAACTTCCTCTAGTTTATCAACCAAAAAAAGCTTGGGAGCCTTAGAGGGTTGAGCAGTTTTCTTGGGTGGCTGTGCATGGACAACATCTTTGTAGGAGAAAGTAGGAGTAGAAGATGGCTGCCCGACTACTCCCCCTCGCAGATGAAGGGTTAAAACTACAAAAGAATCTCTTTTAATACTATAAAAAGAGAGGAGAAGAGTGTCCTCTATTTTTTTACCTCCATATAGAAGTCTATGAAGAGCATAGGGTATCTCCAACCTTTGCTCGAGGTCATGTGAGAGGTTCTGCACCAGATGTGTTGAACGCACCCAATGAAGCATGGTTTTTCCAGAAATATGTGAAATCTAGATTTGAAAAGAAGGGGAAGAGAGATATGAGAAACCTTGTATTCCAGAGCGTATCTGTGACTAGGGCGTGCTTGATCTCAGATCTGCGAGGCCATGCTCAGGCTTGATGTCGGTTGAGTGATGAGATTCACATGTATAAGCCCTTTCAGTGTTTTGAGATCCTCCCTTTCTGGTGAATCCATCATACTGAAGCCAGATCTATTTATCCAGCGATGGCTCTGATCTCCCGGCTTACAGATCCGAGAGGCAAAGCATCCGTAAGGCGGTGGCTATAGGAGAGACTGTGAGTTTTCTTATGCAGGTTCCATCTACCATGAATAGAACTCTCATGCAGTGGATCAGACACCAATTCTATGGTCAAGGAAGGCTACGATTGGTACAGTCGCTGTGGTGGTAATCGTAATGATGGTGTTGGTGGCAGAGCTGATGCACAAAGGTACTAGGTCGGACTCTCGAGCCCGGATCAGACCTCTGTAGCTATAGTCGATGGGAGATGCAACTGTTCCAAGCACTGTGGCGGTGAATGGATCAACGATGACAGTGTCTGAGCACAGTGGAACCCTAGCATTCTCCATTTCGTCAAAGAACAACGAACCCATTATTTTCAAAACTTTATTATGTTACAAAAATTCATATTATTCTAGATTTATTATTTTACAATTATTTACATTCATACAAATTTACAAATTTAGAATTTAGAATTATGGTAATTTAACAATATGTACGGTATATATTTTACTTACGGTAGTTATGGTTCAAAATTGATAATTAATTTACAATTTTACAAATTTATAAATTTTATAATTTTAATAAAATTGAATTATGACAATACATACAATCGCAATTACAATTTTACAATTTCACAATACAATTACAATTGCAATTTTACAAATATTTTACATACAATTACAATAACAATTACAATTACAATTTTACAATTTTACAAACAATTACAATTACAAGTTTACATACAATTACAATTAAAATTACAATTACAATCCGATACATACAATTACAATACAATTACAATTTTACAAATTTACAAAGTTACAAATTTTACAATTTTAATAAAATTGAATCATGACAATACATACAATTACAATTACAATTACAAATACATTTTTAAAAATATTTTACATACAATTACAATTAAAATTAAAATTAAAATTACAATTACAATTACAATTTTACAATTTTACATACAATTATAATTATAATTATAATTATAATTACCATTTTACAATTTTACATACAATTATAATTAAAATCAAAATTACAATTACAATTACCATTTTACAATTTTACAAATTTACAAATTTTTACAATTTTAATAAAATTGAATCATGACAATCCATACAATTACAATTACAATTTTACAATTTCACAATACAATTACAATTACAATTACAAATTTACAAATATTTTACATACAATTGCAATTACAATTACCAATTTTACATCCAATTACAATTAAAATTACAATTACAATCATGATACATACAATTACAATTACAATTACACAATTTTACAATTACCAACACAAAATATTTAATAAATATCATGATTTAATATTAAAAATAAACATCATGATCATGATAACCATTGTACAAATATCATATTCTAAAATACACATTTAAATTCACTGACATCATCTAATCATCGTGATCATGATCATCTAACAAAACACAAGCATTGTCTAACATCATCACAACACAAACATCAAATATACATCTAATGTCAAATAACTGCTATCACATACACATTTATCTGCAAGCACATTAAATGAACATATCTAACATGACCTAAAAATATACACATCATGATGAACACCAACATGTAAATTAAGTACATCAACATGAACATAAAATACATGCAGGTTATATATATATATATATATATATATATATATATATATATATATATATATAACTGTAATAGAACTGCATATAAATGTCAAATATCTGGTGGTACTACATCAATACTATAACTAGTACTCGAGGCCTGCTCAATCGATGGTGCCTCATGCTCAGATGGATGTGCTTGCTCAACTGAAGGTGTCTGCTTAGTCGATGATGCCCATTGATCATATGGACGTGCATACTGATCAGATGGTGTCTGCTCAGGATGTGCATGATGATGAGATGGTGCAACCTTCTTAGTGGATGGTTCCTGCTTAGGATAAGGTGACTGCTTAGTCGATGGTATCTTCTCAAGACTAGGTGCCTACTGAGATGGTGCTTGCTCAGGATAAGGTGACTGCTTAGTCGATGGTGTCTTCTTAAGATTAGGTGCCTAATGAGATGGTGCCTGCTCAGAAGATGCCTGCTCAGGACTAGATGCTGGCTATTGATATATGGCATGAGGTGAAGGAGGAGGAGGTGGAGTACTAGAATGATCACTCCCCTTGTGATCATGATCATTTAATGAGCCGATTTTTCGTGCATATCCATGGAGCCTATGCCTCCTAGCTGCTAGTAGCTTGGAAGCTCTGACGATATGACACATAAGGCTCAACATATCGCGAGGCATGTCCCTCTAGAGCTTTGTGAGAATACGATCAACCTGGATCTCTCTAATCGTTGCAGGGTGGACTCCCTCATCAACGAGGAGTCTACATAGTTGATCGCCCAAATACATCCTGAATCGGATGTCCGCCCTACGCCACATGCTCGCAAGTATCTGCACTCGAGGAGTTCTATCACCCCGATCCATGGCCTCTGCCATCTCCTTATCATGATCTATAGGATCATCCTGTGGGGGTGGAATCATGTTCCCAACGAATGTGCCAATATCACAAAATATATAGTACACAACAATAATTATACAATTTCATTAAACAATTTAATAAAACAAGTTAAAGAATGTGTTAAAATAAATTTTGTTCTAATTAATTAAGACAAAAAATGAAACTATATTAATTTAAATAAAACACTAATATTACCTCTAACATCTGATGGCTCATCCTGTGTGAAGAGGATGTTGGTACACCCTCGCCAATCCAAACCCACATACGGACACGACACCATCACGAACATGTGATCATAAACACTGGCTAGTAGCTCCAGTGCATCACTAGATATCCTCGCCGGATACTCAGACAAGCCCCTCTTGGGCATCGTCTGGACCCTCATCTGCATCCGTACATGTAACATCATCCTACGAGGTTGGCGGAAAAAATTAGGCCTCGTATCCGGAAACCTCTCAAAAAATAACCAAAATAACTCTGAAGCAAAAGGGAAGGTCAACCTACCACGTGCCTAAGAACGACATCTATCTAATTCTATACAAAACTGCTGCAAAAAAATGGCAGACATCTCACAAGTCGTGGCATCTGGAATAAAGAATCAACATAAAATAAAAGAGGGAAACTAATGTACTGCCCATTATGAGTATAGTGTGAAATAGTCGTCATTAGTAGTGAGAGGCACCTCACCTCCCCTAGACCAAATGAAGCAATGTGTAACTGACCACCAGACACCTAAAAATTTGTAGGAGAAATTATATTATCCCTAATGTATCTCTAGGAGTATGCCAACTGAATCCCTGCTACATAACCAATGGGGAAATCTGGGAATTGGGGAAAATCTTGCCCTCTCCTAGATAGGCCAGTAATAAAATAAATTTCCTCCTTAGTGGGTTGGTACCACTGGCTGGGACCCACCTGGAAAGCCTGTCAGTGGGCATCCCACCTGTAGATCAACTGTTCTAAAAACACACTGTGCCCCTTCATGGATATAGCCTCATCATAGAAGGAGGCCTACCTCCCTTAAGAGCAACTGGGTGGGTGCCGTAAAAGGGTGAAGGTACAAAATTATCTCCCTCTCCCGTGCCTCACATTGTTGTATCATGTTATAATTTTCCTCCGTATGCTCTTGTTGTTGCCTTTCCTCTCTCCATTGATGCCACTGAATGATTCACATATTAAATACATCAGTCTCCCTCATACATAAACCTATTTTTTTTATTAAATGAAAAATGTATTTAATATATATATATATATATATATATATATATATATATATATATATATATATATATATATATAAATTTTATAAAAAAAAATGTTCGGTGCACCCAAAAAACAGTCATGCACCGTTATCAGAGCGTACATGTTTATCACACACCACCCACGGTGCGCATGAAAAAACTTCACGCACCGCAAAAACATAAATCTTATTTGTGCAGTGCGTTGACCAAACTATCAACCCCAAGGTGGTTTTTATAGTGCAATGCACCACTCGACAACCGTACATAATTCCTGGTGAATTTTGGTAAACGACCATACCACTGTACAACCATACATGGAGTGCTATTTAAAAAAAATTTAAATGGTCACTGCAGCCGATAACTGACACACACCACACTATTTTAGTGTTAAAGAAGTGCACTTTTTCTTAGTACCACACCAGAACATGGTGCAGTTTCTGTTAGCACCGTTTGTGATGTGGCCTGTAAATTTACAAGCATCACCGTGAAAGGTGCAAGCCGAACGGCTTGAACGCACCACGTAGAAAAAATATGTATTAAAAAAAAACAGTAAATTTTTAACTCAATTTGAGAAAATAATCCGCTAAAATTTTAAGTTCATGGGAAACAGGTAGATTACCTACACATTTGTACGTTGAGGAGGCATCTTTACTAAGGAATACTAAAAATCAAATTTGTCAACCGTTTTGGAAAATTCGAACTCCACACTGTGAGCAATGGATGGAAGCAATGTTGGCAATGGGAGCGCTGATGCTAGGGCACCTCAGAGAAGAAAAAGTCACACCGGTGCTTGAGAGCTCTACAACATTGTAACAAGTAAAATTGAATTTTTTACAGGCGGTAATTTTTTTTAAATTAACCCTTTTTCGGTGCGCTCGGTTATGAGACGCAACGAGTGGTTTTACTAATGGTGCACCACACTTCTTTACAGTGCACTGGATAACTGAGACGCACTGGGCCAATTTTTATGGAGAGCACAATCTCTTGGCGTGCCATTTGATAGTACACATCAGTGCGCTTTATATTAAATGCACTAGTGCGTTGTATGTATGAAGTGCACCGTTGTCTTCTTAGTACTAAAATAACTCTACAATGCCTCTTTAGCCTCTACTATGCACCGGTCTGTTACATACATATCAAGCGCACCGGTGCGTGTTATGATGAGAAACACATCGCAAAAAAAACATCCGTAAAAACCTCCACCTCCTCTAGTGACCTTCGTTACAAACGGATATCTGGGCTATTTTTATAAGGGATTCCTCAAAAACATCCGCTAGAGGGTCTTTTCCTTGTAATGTTGGCATCAATAGCCACAACACCAATAATAGATTCTCATCTATCTATAACACAAGCCAGAATTTTTCAAACACTGAAAACACCACATTCTAGGCACTACTGCATTACACGTTGTCTCTACATAGATTTCAGCAACAACAGAATAAAAATTCAGTGCAATTGGAAACAAATCATTTCACATAGGCTTCAATGGTCCTCCACTCAACTTCATGTGTGAAGGATCGATTGAGGTCTTCTACACAATCTCTTTTCTGCGAACATCCACCTGATCACACAAAACTCTCTTCAATAAAGTCCAAGAGATTCACTGCACTCAACATGAAATCATGGCTAGCCAAAATAAGTCCTCCGTTCCACTCATTTAGTGCCTCTGCGAGTGAATCAAAGGTTTCAATTTCAAGATAATTAGTGTGTTCATCTAGCAATAGAAGATGTGGTAACCTCCAAGCAAGCCATGAAAAAAAAATCGCGCGACTCCTTTGACCATCAGATAAATTATGCATCGGCATAATCTGACCCACATGTGAGTTTTGATCCCAGAATTATTTGCACGATTAATTACATCCATCGGATATGCAACTATGTGATGCACACAACTCATAGTCTTTATCCATATGAACAATCACGCCATCAAATTTCTACTGCAATCCATTCTCAAGGCAGTTCATCATACTCTTGTAGGTCCTCTCAATTTTTGCGCTATTATCAACAACATATAGACAACGATTTCAATTAATCATTCTAAAAATTCAATAATATAATATCATTCAACTTCCAATATAGTGGTACAAAAAATCCTAGGCTCTGATCCTAAATGACGCCATAGGCCATAGGCCTGCAACTTATCAATAAATACACATAAAACCAAAATTCAAAATCACACAATATCAAGTGCACATATAAAATCAGAAATCATTCATTAATAAAATAAAGTATTTACACGAGGATTTTGGCCTCATGCTTGGCCACTCATTCCTCACTCTCACACACACTATTCTATAAAAATCATGCCTCATAGGCTCACCTCTATTTATACAAATGGATTAGAACCCAAGGAGGTTCTAGATCCTAAGTTGAGTCCCAAAATATCTCTCCTAATCCCTGACATCTCTCATCTAATCTCTAAAATCTCTCATTCAATCCCTTATAACTAGATAAGAGCTAACTAATCCATGATCCTCTCAAACCTTTAACAATCCTCTCAAATCTTCTCCTATTTACAATAATCCCCATTCTCTCCTAAAAATTATAGTAAAATACATTAATTAAATAATTCCTAACTTTACAAACTAACTCATCTAGTAAACAATTGACGTACGTTAGATACAACTGCATCAAATTCCAAGGATGAAATTAAAGATAAAATATCACCTCTATGTAAGTCCTCAAAATTTCAACAATTTTTAGCGGTGTTAATATTGTTTAAAAATATTATTACCATTTAATTTATATTAATTTATTTTTATTTTAAGTTTATCATATTAATAACAATTTATTAAATATAATGTTTTTTTTTTAATATATATATAATGTATTGAAATTGCTCGATAGGAAACACTTCAGTTATGATGAATGAAAATTTTTACGAAACAAATGAATTTATATGAGATTTTGGAGTTTTTGATACTCTCTGCATTAAAACAATTGTTATTTTGGAAATTTGTGTAAATATTTTATTTTTAAATAATTTTAAGATTTTGAAATTTGCAAATTGTTTTTTAAAACCTATATTTCATTATGGAGAAATATATATATATATATATAAATTTTCTTTTCAAACATTATAAAAAAAATAATATTAAAATAATATTTCTTTTGAATTTAATAAATCGAAAGTAATAAACATATTAAAGATTATGCAAATAAAAAAATTGTCTATTCCATCCTATCGATTGCTAAGGAAGTACACCATGAACAAAAATTTGTTCTCTTAGACTTATTACTTCTACATATTTTTTATTTTCACATATATATCAAATCAAATATAGAGAGAATATGAAAACATTGAAAAAGTTAAAATTAAAACAAAAAAAGAAAAAAAAAAACACAAAAAAATTAAAAAATAATAACAACTAAATAAAAATATATATTTTAACATAAAAAACTAAAAAAACATGACAAAAAAAAACATTAAAGAAGAAGAAGAAGAAGAAGCAAAATTAACTTATAAAAGTTCCAAAAAGAAAAAAAGCAAACAAACATAAAAAAAAATAAAATAAAAATTAAAAAAAAAAGAAAAAAAAGAAAGAAAGAAAGAAAAGAAAAGAAAAATAAAATATTTTAAAAATTAGACCAAAAAACAAAAACATAAAAAATAATTAAATAATATTTATGAAGAAATAAAAAGTGATTTAAAAAAACATTAAAAAATTTAAAATAATAATTAAAAACATTGGAAAAAAAGCAAAATTTCAAAAGAAAAAATACGTATTAAAATATATATATATATATATATATATATATATTTAAAAGAAATTAAAAATAATAATTAAAAAGAAAGCATTTTAACAATAAATATAATAAAGAAACCAAAAAAACAAAAAAACATAATTCATAAAACAAAAATAAATAAATAAATAAATAAATAAATAAATATAATAATAATAATAATAATAATAATAATAATAATAATAATAATAATAAATTGATTGGGCCACCTAGGGCGAGGAGGTCAATTCCCAAATCGACCTCTTGCCGAGTTGCCGCGTCCTCAATTCAACCCTTTTTTAAATTTAATTTTTAATTTTAATTTTTTAATTTTATTTATCTTTTTAATTTTTTTAATTTTATTTTTTCAGTTATTTTAAAAGTTTTAAATTAATTTTTGATGTTTTTTTTGTTAAATTTTATTTTCTTTAAATGTTGTGTTTTTCGAATTTCTTTCCCCATTTATTTTTTGATAATTTTTATTTATTTATTTATGTTTATTTTTAAATTTTTTTTATTTCTACAAGTTAATTTTGATTTTTTTTTTAACGTTTTTATGGGTTTTGTTTTTCCTTTCTTTTCTGTATATATTTTTTATATTCGATTTTTTTGTCATTTTTTTTTTAGTGTTTTATAACGAACATGAAAATCACCAACATTTAAAAAAAGTATCCCCACTTGATACATAAGAAAATTTAAAGTGTAAAAAATAAGTCTTCTAAATAAAACGGGTTGATGTTGCATCAACACTTTTCAAAATTATATGAAAATCACTAACATTTAAAAACAAATGTTCATACTTGATAAATAAAAAAAATTATAGTGTCGAAAATCAACCCTCTAAAAAAAGGGGTTGATTCTTCATCACCACTTTTCAAATCGACATGAAAATCAATGAAATTTAAAAGAAAAATTAAAGTGCCAAAAATATGATGCAAAAAAAGGTTATTCTACATCACCACTTTTCAAAATCGACATGAAAATTAATGACATTTGAAAAAAAAATTCAAAGAAAAATTTAAATGTCAAAAATATGCTTAAAAAAAAGGTGATTCTACATCACCACTTTTCAAAGTTGGGTGTTTTTTTTGCTACCTCAAAAAAACAAGTAATTGTAATTTCTCGTTTGGTCGGCAACTATGTTTCCCGAGGATTTAGTTAACCGTGTGCATCTTTCTTTCATTCTTGGTACTGCTAATAAGATTTCTCACATTCTTAATATTAATAAGGTTCATACCACCTTTAAGCTTCTTAACACCATTTGTAACTCCCTAAGACCGATAAAATACCATGTGAACCCTAAGGATTCTAAAGGTGCTTACTTAATACCTTGCTCCTATGGAATGTCGTACATAGGAGAAACGAGCAGATAGTTCAAGCAAAGGATTCAAGAGCACACAAAAAACATCAAGCATAATAGATCTCACTTGTCTGCCTTAGCAGAATATGCAGAAAAGACTTGTCATCACATTTTTATTGAGGAATCCTAAGTCATTGCAAAGATTTATCACTTCCACCTTAGAAAGTTAAGGGAGGCTATATAAATTGAGAAGCATGCTAGCAATCTGAACAAGGATGAGAGGTGGAAGATGAGCAACCGTTCGATTCCTTCCCTTTCTTCATAATGTCTTTGTTTTGTTTTTTTTTTTTGTGTGGTGTTCTTCCTTTATTTTTTTATTTTTTTTATTGATTTAATTGATTCTTGTGATATTTTTAATCTTCGATTTATTTATTTATTCTTAAATATTTTGTGGAGTTTTTTTATTTTTTTTTATTTTATTATTTTTGTTTTTATTTTTTTATTATATATACTTTTAGAAATTATATTTTATTAACCTGATTTTCTTTGTTTTATTATTATAAGTTTTTGGTACCTCTAAACTATTCATTTATTTTTATAAGTTATATATAATTTATTTTTTAATTTGGTCTCAATGGAAGTTAACCATCATCATTATCATCATCATCATCATCATATATATATATATATATATATATATATATATATATATATATATATATATATATTGTTGGAATGGTCATTTATTTATTTATTATATGTTTTTTTATTGGTTATTTTTTTTGATGTGAATGTTTATTTATTTATTTATTTTTTTTAAGTTTTTGTAGTAATGGGTCTTTATATTAATTTTTTTTTTTTTTAAAGTGGATTCTAACCTTATTCTTTTTTATTTTCATGTCTAGATTAATTTTTGACCATTATGGTAATTAGTTTTTTGAATTTTTTAATGAATTGACTCTGTAACTTATTATTTTAGAAATATCTGGAGCATTTAACAACTCCATTTATGTTAGATCTAAGGCTTTTGTGATCCATAATGTAGATAAAACATTGACACCAAATAATTAATATATGATTATTCCCATTTTTTTTTTCAAAAAATTTAAATTATATTTATTAAATATTAAAAAACGAAGACAAAAATTACAAAAATCTATAAACATATTGATATAAATACTAATTTATTTCCATTAAATATCCATTTATTTTGAAAACATTGAATTTAATTTCAAATGTGTTACAATGGACTTTTGCATAGGTTCAAAATTAAAAGATAAAATCCCTTTTTTGGGCTAGAAATAAAAAAATACAAATACCTATTTAGTTTGAGAACTTTGGACTTACATCAAACTTCATGATAAGAATAATGGACTTTGCACAATTTTTTAATTAAAAAAGTTATATAGATTTATATTAATTTTAGATTTACTAAGAGTTGAGAGAGATTAAATCTTTTTCTTATCTAAACTTGGTTTACATCTTAAGAAATTTGATCTCTCTTGGAATTTCGTATATCCAAGTTTATGATGGAAGTATGATGGTTTAATTTCCTCCTTTAAATAGACTATATTCCATATAAATACTATGAGACAATATCAAGGATCATTTTTATTTTTAATAATATTTTATTTTCATGAGATTATTTTTATTGTTAGATTTAGGATAATGTGATTTTTCCATAAGTACTTTTATCTACATTATTTTTATTTTATTTTATTTTATTTTATTTTGATCTATTTAAAAGGTTTACATTTCATTATATTATAACATCTCCACCTAAGCGCAAAAAATTTAGATAATATCAAATTATTTCATATAGATTTTAAAATATAGCTTAAAATCAAATCCCATACTTATCACAAAAGAAGTTACACAACTTCTAAATTAACAATAAAATTAAGTCAATGAAAATAATACCAATTTATTTTCATATATATTTTAAAATAAAATCTTTATTTATTTAAATTTCAAATAGTAATTAAAACAATTATCCCCCGGGATCATAATATAAAAAATACTCGAAAACACTGAAATATTATCAATATTGTCTGCTCATATTAAAAAAGAATCTCATTTACATTGTCAAAATTAAAATTAAGATATGAAATTCAATAAATCTTTGACTTTAATACGATTATTGATTTTAAAATATTTCGAAAAATTGATAGTCATAAATGAAATTAAATAATTTATTTAGCTCATCCATTAATTTTAAATATTCTGAAATCTACATTAACCATAAATTTAAAATAAAATCCAATAATTCACTTAACCCTACGATAAATGACTTCAAAGAAAACCTAAGTACTCTTTAATATTACAGGTTGTAAAAGTAACAATTTCCCAAAAACACATAAAACTTTGAAAACCTAAATACTCCATAATAAAGCATGCTTAAAAGCCCACGAAATTAATTCCACAAACTTGAAAATTTGTTCACTTTGGAGTTTTTCACCTTAATTATAAATCTAAGAACTTACTATTTTTGTTAGTTTATTTTATTTTTCTCCCTAAATTAATATTATAAATATGAAAACTTACATGTTCTATTTTTTTTTTTTTCCCTTCACGATATTATACAATATTATAAATTACAGTTAATATTTAGATACGTGCTCGGTTTTAAACTTTTGTGTTATATTTTTTTTTCCCTTCACGATATTATACAATATTATAAATGACAGTTAACATTTAGATACGTGCTCGGTTTTAAACTTTGTTTTCATGTTCATTTTAAGATTGAGTAGAATTGAAATATCATATTGGTTCCCCAAAATTTAAACAAACAATATGATGAAAGAAGAGATTAAACAGAATTGAAATATCATAGTATTTCCTTCAAAATTTAAATAAATATTGAGATGAAACCAAACTCCACACCTACTTCCCGAATATATATGACCCAACCCTAATTATCTACAACGAATAATTTACATAAAGCCAATTTTTACTGAACATCATAAAACAACCAAAACAAAACTTGGAATAATGGAAAAATGTAGAATTCTCCATATCTGTTTAATGAGTTAGATTGGATCTTATTCTTAAGGAATATTTTCAATTCCTCAACAGATTTCCAATCTTATTAATGTACAAATGATTTGGTGTATGAGATATCTGTTCTTTGCAAACACTCTCCAGGTTGCACTGGTCCCACCTGGAGCTGCACATTTCTTTCATGTCTTGTCCTTGCTTAATTTCAAATTGGTATTCGAGCATTTGGCTAGTTCTGGGTTTGTGAAAAAGAGTCGACTATTGTTGCATGTGAAGAGACTTGTTGTGGGTCTTCATTGAAGTTCTTAGATATTTTGTATGAGGAAGGAGCCTACAGGAGTCAAGGTCTCCTCTGTTTTTTTGAGCCGTATGGTGGATGGGCACAGCGGTTAGCAGAGGCAAGCCACGTGAAGTGTTGTGCTGTGGAGCGCCCTACGGTGGAAAATTTGTCAAATCATGAAATTGTTGCTGCAATTATATCTAGTTGGCGTTGCATTTTTGTGTCGAACCGGTGTGAGAAAGCAGAGGACGTGTGGAAGGGAGAGATATTTGTTGGTTCTGTGTGGGAAATACCAACTCATTGTTCAAGAAAAGAAAGCCAGTCAGCCAATAGAGCAGAGCATGAAATATTTTCCTTTATGTTATTTTTTTGTTAGAGTGCCTAGGGAATGGATGAAGGATGCATTTAGAGTGCAGAGAGTCGTGGAGCTGTCAGTCGTGCTCGTTGTATGAGCCAAAGGAAATGTGAGTCAAGGAGCCACTAATGGTGTTTTTTCATTTAATAGATGATTCCTCTATCAAGTTGTGATATGTCACCATGTCGGAGATCTGCAGATTCGAGAGAGTGAAAGAGTATAGAGAGCGTGGAGCCTGCTAGCTAGTTAACATGTAATCAACGAGCAAGCAATTTCTCTAGTGTAATCTCAACGTTGTGGATTTGAAGTGTGAAGCTAGATCGAGTCAACCATTGTGAAGACTGTTAATATAGAAGCTAGAGTCGAAGCTATTGATGTGGATATTGGTGGCCACCCACTTATTCTAGTTAGGTCTCCAGTTCATCAGTTTTTACTATTTTACTATTTTTAGCAGTTTTTTGGGTCCTCAATTTTCAGAGCATTTTTTACCCCCCTAAGCGGTGTTTTTTGAGGTTTGTAGTGGGCCCTTGTGGAAAAACCTATAGTACTCGGAGAGATATTTTTGGTGATATATTGTATGCACCAAACAAAGATAATATAATCAAGTTATGACCCGAGGAAGTTGGCTGCCTAACAAGCCCCAACAGGGCCCACAAACTCTTGGTGTTTCATTTCCCCGGGTTAGGGTTTTGGTTTTTTAGGGTTTTTCTATGTTGTTCAATAATAAAAATGTCTTTGAGTCTCATTGTAATACAGTTCAGAGGCCTGTAGCCGCCACATCTCTTCTCAGAGATAACCTACCAACGCCCTAGCTAATTTATTTCCATTCTGTCTATAATCATATTTTAGTTATTTGATATTAATGAAATGAAGTGCTATTTCTACTGCACCTCTGTGTTTATGTGTATTTTTGTATCTATTGCATTCTTGTATAAGTGTAGATCAGTGGTATTAGAGGGGTCTTCTCTTTCTCGATCCTTATTTGCATGTCCCCAACGAAGTTAGGGTATAGGGAGTTAGGGCTTGATCTGGTTGACCTTTTGCAAGATCAACCTCGCAAACCCTGACGACCTCCCATGGCAGAGGAAAAGAAAGATGAGGGAGCAGGAGATCTTATCAAAATATTGCTCGAGGAGGCCCTCAAGAAATAAAGGAAGGCAATAATGGATAACTTTTCACATATCCTTCAATGACTACCCACCGACGACGCATCTACATCCAACAACCACTCTGGAGGCCACACCCCTTTTAAGGTACAAGTAAACTTTGACATTCCCATATTTGAGGGCCAAATAGATGCAGGCATCATAGATAGATGGTTGAATCTATTAGAAGGATATTTCTCTGTTCATGACTTTTCTGACTGAGAGAAGATTATTTTTGCACTCCTCAAAGCTACCCCTCATGTCAAGGACTGGTGGGAATCCTATTGTGAGAAAAAGGACGAGACAAAAACCTCTCTGTTCTCAGCCGTACCCACTTGGAATTCTTTCCGAGATGCCATCAAGGAACAATACTATCCTCTGGAGAGCTATGAAGACAAGTACATACAATGGACCACGCTATGACAACAAAGGGATCAAGATGTGCATGAGCTAACGAATCTGTTCCATACCCTGCACACAAAGTTAGCTATCAAAGATTTAGAGAAACATTTGGTGCTAAAGTACTGCTAGCTTGTCCGCATAAATACCATTAGGGAATTTTGAGGTCTAAAATGGGCCTCCTAAGGAAATTATAAAATAATAGTGGAAAAAATCTAATAAGATTTGATGACATCATCAAATTTTAGAGGGAAAATGAAAAACTATTTTTCAATTCATATTTTCAACTTATATCCCTATGGGTTTACTCTAATTTCAAGCGAAAACACTCGTTGGATGCTTAATTTGATTTCCCATCCAAGGAGTACCCATGTTGCATACTTTTGATGTACACTGCTACATGAAAATTCATAAATACATGAAAAACGTGATTTTAAACACGTGTTTTCATGTATTTCTCATTTTTGGTGTAGAAGGGTCCATCGAAAGTACGCAACATGGGTACTCCTTGGATGGGGAATTAAATTTTGCATTCAACGAGTACTCCCACTCGAAATTTGAGTAAAAATTTTGGGAGATAAGTTTAAAATACGAGTTGAAAAAGTAGTTTTATTATTTTATTATTTTTTAATATTTTTATTTTTTTACTCCAAAAATGGTGAATCATCCATTATGGATGACATCATCATCTTGAATCCTATTGGTTGTTATAAATTTTATTTTTGTTGTACATTTTTCTTATGAGGCCCATTTTAGACCTCAAAATTCCCCTAATGCATTCAAGAGGAAATGGAGTTCCTCAACATCTCCTTGCTTAGTGCAGCATCCGATATGCTGCCAAGATTAAACACAAATTCAAACCGAAGAAGTGAGACTTTGGATCTGTGAATTAGAAGCAAGGGAAATGTGCCCCCAAAATGCAGACCAAAGGACAAAGCCAAGGCGGGGCGGCCTACAACAACCCGCCAAAGCCGCAAGAAAAGAAAAAATGTCACGAATCCAAAGAAGGACACGAGAAAGTGATGTGAGTTCCATAAGAGCTCCACTCACAACAAAAGTGAGTGTCGGGCCAAACAGTCACTTGTGGCCAAGTTGAAGGCTTCTGAATTAGATGCATGCTACGACTCTGAATCAAAACCTAATAAGGGGAATGACAAAGGGCAACAGATTATCGATGTAGAGCCCAATTCCATTGTTGTCACCATGAAGATCCACAAGGAGGAACCAAAAGATACAGAGCAGGGGGAGCCCCTCTTCCATTCCCATATGTGGGTAAAGGGTTCCCTACTTCAGTTCATTGTTGATAACGAGAGCCAAAATAACCTCATTTCAGGAGAGGTCGTGAAGCGGTTGGGATTTCCGACCACAACACACCCACAACCATACACCATTAGGTGGCTTCACCAAAGACGAGATCTCCGCGTCAGCCAATAGTAACACGTTCCTTACAGCATCAAGCCCTTCATGGATGAGGTATCATGTGGCATTTCTCCTCTTGATGTTTTTGATGTATTATTATGCCAACCATACTTTTGGAAGCGAAATGATGTGTATGAGTCCAAGCCTCACGTTGTCATTGTTACTTTGGGCAATAAGTTTTACAGGATACCAGAGGTAGCACTGCCTACCACCATCTCTTTGGTTACTACAAAAAAATGCAGTAAGCTCATTTCAAAAAATGGGAAATTTTCTTGCCTGATGATCCACTCTCAGGGAAAGAAGAAAATTGTGGTCACGATCTATGGATAGGGCTCCTCCACAAATTAACGATAGATGGAAAAAGTCATGGGAGGAGTATGGGGACATATTCACCTCACCCACAGGGGTGCCTCTACACTTTTAGGTCAAGCACTCCATTGATCTAATCACAGGTGTGCTTCTTCCCAAGGGACCAATCTATTGGCACTATTTTTTGGAGAAAAATGAAATCAAGAGGCAGATTCAGGAGCTGCTGCAGAAAGGTCACATCCGGTCGAGTTCATTGCCCCATGGGAGCCTAATCGTGTTGGTGTAGAAGAAGGATGGGACTGGAGACTCTACATTGACTACCAGGCGTTGAACAAGATCATTGTCCAGAATAGGTACCCGATCCCATAGATTGATAACCTTCTGGACCAAATCAAGGGGGGGAAATATTTCAGCAAGATTGACTTGAAGTCTGGGTATCACCAAGTGCCAATTGATCCCTCTTATGTGTGGAATACTGCCTTCAAAGTCAAGGAGGGTCTTTTCAAATGGTTGATCATGCATTTCGAGTTGATGAATGCTCCCACAACCTTCATGAGGTTTATGGACGACATCTTGTGGCTATTCACCAACTATTTTATGGTGGTGTACATGGATGACATCCCGATCTTTAGCCAGACTTGGGAAGAGCACCTCCACCACATCTGATAGTTCCTCCAAACATTGCGGTAACACAAGTTGTGTGCTAATTTGGAGAAGTTCACTTTAGGAATGTCTCAGGTTTAGTATCTGGGATACATTATTGATGAGCGGGGGGTGCATGTGGATTTAGCCAATATCCAAGTTATTCAGGATTAGCCAGCCCCAACCACTCTAACAGAGCTCCGCAACTTTCTGGGTCTTTCCAATTTCTACCACAGGTTCGTGTTAGGATTCTCTCATATCACTTGGCCCTTGAGTCAAGTCACCAAGGGAGGAGTGAAAGAAAAATTATTTTGGTTTTAATCTCAACAGAAGGCATTCATAGAGTTGAAACATTGCCTCTACTCTGCACCAGTGCTCATATTACCAGACTTGCAACACCCATTCGAGGTCAAGACAAATGCCTCTGACTATGCTATTGGGGTAGTTCTTACTCAACAACGACATCCAATGGCATATCACAATCAGACACTTTCCGACACAGTCTGGAAGTATCCCACTTATGACAAAGAGATGTATTCCATTGTGCAGGCTTTTTGAAAATGGAAGCATTAAATTTTGGGGAAGGAAACGATCATCCACAGACCATTGGCCCCTGCAGTTCATACAGACACAAGGGAAGTTTCAGAATGATCACCATCAAAAGTGGTCCACATACCTACAGTAGTTTCATTTGAACATCAAGTGCAAGAAGGGAAATACCAATAAAATTGCAGACTGCCTTAGCCGACCACCGATCGTGGCGCTAATCACCATGCTCAACTCTTGTGGGCATGAGACTTCTGACTAGCCGCTTCTCTAAAAAAGTTATCCAGAATTTAGCCACACATACCAGATGCTCTTGGAGAGTAAGCAAGTTCTAAAATTTCACCTCCAGGATGCACTACTATGTCACCTGGGACACCTTTGTATTCCTTCAAGTGAGTGTACCAAGATGGTATGGGAAGCACACTACAATCGAGTTGATGGGAATTTTGGGGTCAAGAAAACAGTGGCAGTACGGAAAAAGTATTTCTATTGGCCGAACCTTCGACAAGATGTTGAGAATTACATCAGATCCTGCACTACCTGCACCATTTCGAAACTGACCATCAAAAAGCAAGGCCTCTATACTCCGCTTCCTACCCCTAGTCGACCTGTGGAATCCATCTCCATGGATTACATGTTGAGCCTTCCTTCGACTAAGCATGCCAATGACTGTGTTTTTGTGGTCGTCAAGAGATTCTCAAATATGGCCATTATGACGACCTGCAAGAAGAATATCACAATATAAGGCACTGCTAAAATATTCTTTGAACATGTGTGGGTACACTTTGGGATCCCATAGTCTATAATCTCAGATTAGGATAGAATGTTCCTCAATAAATTTTGGTCCAACCTCTAGTCGATGTTGGACACCAACTCACCGAGTCCATAACTTTCCATCCCCAAACTAATGAATAGACAGAGGTCATCAATAGGATGATTGTACACATTATGTGCATGTACAACTCAAAACATCCATGCACATGGGATGCAAGCCTCCCCTATGTAAAAAAAATCTATAACCGGGCTCTCCATAGCTCAATCAGCCACAACCCCTTTCAGGTGGGCTTGGGATTCTAGCCACTATGTCCCATTGACATAGCCATGCCATTTGCAGCTACTTAAGCATATTCGTCTCATGTCCAGTCTAAAGCTGACAAGGAAAAACAAATCTATAACTGGGCTCTCCACAACTCAATCGGCCACAACCCCTTTCAGGTGGGCTTGGAATTCCAGCCACCATGTCCCATTGACGTAGCCATGCCATTTGCAGCTACTTAAGCATATTTGGCTCATGTCCAGTCTGAAGTTGACAAGGAAAAAAAAATTCATTTAGTGCATTTAGCACATTCCAATAGGTTCATGACATATTGGATAGAGTCAATGTTAAGTACAAGCAACAACATGATCAATATAGAGTGCCACATAACTTCGAGGTGGGCGACAAACTGTGGCTCCATTTTTTGAAGGAGCGCCTCGCTGGACCCCACCACAAGATTTTCCCACTCTAATATGGGTCATACACCATCACCAAGGCTGTAGGGGACAATTCCTTTGAGCTTAGTATTCCACCATTCCTTGGTCTGCACCTAGTGTTCAATGTGGACCGCCTTTGACCCTGCTTTACAGCTCTATTAGACACGTCTATCATGGTAGACCAACTCACACCAACAAAGTTAAACCCAAACTACATTGAACAGGCCACAACTAATCAGATCATGGATACACAGATCAAGAACAGCTGCCAGGAGAGGATCCAACTACATCGGGTTTTCAAAGCAGGCCAACTTCTCCACCAGGGCAAGTGGTTCACCAGGGACCAGGTTCGACATAAATTTCCTCACCTCATGGAGGCCCTGCACACAATGGGGACCATAGATTCCTAAGGGAGGAGGAATTATCTAGGTGGAAATTGGTGGCCACCCACCTATTCCACCTAGACATCTAGTCAGTTTCATCAGTTTCTTTTTTTTATAGCAGCATTTACTATTTTTAATAGCTTTTCGGGTCCTGAACTTCCATAGTAGTTTTGACCCCCTAAACAGAAGTTTTTTTGAGGTCTGTAGCAGGCCCATAGCCATAGGTAGGAAACTTGGAGATATATTTCTAATGATATATCGTACGTACCAAACGAAGATAATATGACCAAGTTATGACCACGAGAAGTTGGTTGCCTAACTAACCCCAATGGGGCCCACAAACTCTTGGCGTTTCATCTCCTTGAGTTAAGAGTTTGGTCGTTTATGGTTTTCCTATGTTGTTCAATAATAAAAAGGCCCTTGAGCCTCATTGTAACATAGTTTAGAGGCCTGTAGCCACCACGTATCTTCTCAGAGATAAGCTACCAACACAATATCTATTTTATTTCCATTATTTATGAAGCATATTTCAGTTATTTGATATTAATGAAATGAAGTGTTATTTTTACTGTAACTTTGCCTTTATGTGTATTTCTCTATTTTATTTTGTTTGTGAAAAATTCTGGATCACGAAGGATTTTTTCACCTTTTGGCTACATGTCTCATTACGATAACACATTGGATGCACAATTAGAAAATTCAGTGGTTGCAACAATGACACTTTCCACATTATCCAATCTATCTAGTGTGGCATGTTAGTGTGGTGTAGATGCAAAGATCCATGGCAAGTTATTGATTGGAGAATATTTGATCTATCTTTTCATGGGCATAGTTCATGAGAAAATTATTTCTGTATTAAAGTGGGCACCTTGGTGGTGTTGATTCTGTTGCATCGATTGAGTAAGAGACTATGATATGTCGAGTAGATGACCTGTGTAGCATAAAAGGTGATATGCCTAGTCGTCGGAGATCTCATACCTAAACGGTACTTGTGTGGAGTATAAGCCACTGACTAGAGTGGCTATATGTGACCGGTGCGTGTGACATAGGCGTGGGTAAAAATGTGGAAATGTGAATGATTGGAGAGGAATTGCCTTGGAAACTTGTGGTTTCACCTATGTGGACGAGGTGCAAAAGGGCGTGTTCATTTGCAGTTAGAGGTTGTGTAAAGAAGACATTCTATCTATGTTGATTTTGATTTTTTTGGGAGAGGTGCTCAAATTTATTTAACCACATATCTAAGGTGCTTGCCTTCGTTGGATACATTCCTTATCATTATTTTGATCAATTTTGTTTTTGGTCTGATGCGTTGTTGTGGGGATTTCAAGTGATTGAGGATCATGTGATCACCATTGGTGAATGAAGCTGCTTGAAGTTGATCCTATTGAAGGAGAGAATCGGAAGTGGCGCTCGATAAAATTGATTCCATCGTGCTAAATAAATTCATGTGTTGCGAGAAGTGAGCATTGCTCTTGGGCCATGGAGTCTAGTAGTGCGTTTAGAGTGGACTATTGTGCACATTGGCATGAAAAGAAGTGTGGGGTCATACAGAGGCCACTGGTATGAAATGTGATCGACATACAAAGACAGTGGGGGGCATTGTTTTATAGTAGAGAAAGTGTTTTGTGAATAAACATTGGGAAGAAGTGGGTTTCATTTTTGAAGAGGAAGAGGGCATCGGCAGGGGCTCTGTCGCTGAGACCAACAACATAGAAATAACTAATTCCATCGTCATTGAACATTATTTAACTTAGATCCAAGAGTTAATTTTTTTTTACCTGTAGTCTTGATGTTTGTGACAGTTCTGAAAGCACAATGAAGAATGAATTCTACCTTTAGCCTAATAGGGACAACCATACTCAAAGATACATGTTCAATGCATTACACTTCTTTGTATGAAGATCAGTATATGTATTTTAAAGTGTTTTCTCCATTTGCACGAATGAAATCTTATGTTATTTCGATAGAGAAACACTGTGAATGTAGTGGAAGTGTAGATTTGTTGAAGCTAACAAAAGGCAAAGGATATTATGGGTAGGAAAAGTAAAATTAAAAAATTCTGAAGAGAATTTAAACAATTAAGGAGAAAGTATCATAGGGAAGAGGTGACATATGAAATTTCAAATACAGATTTGAACCATTTTGAAATGGAATGTAGTGAGATAGTTGAAGATGAAGGTGTTGTTGAATGTGATACAACCTATGAACCACTATATGATCATGAAAATTTTTCCAGTGAAGGTTGGTTACAAATGCTGCAAGAGAATAAACTAATAGATGATTTTTTAAGTGGAAAATTTTAGTGTGCAGATATTAGCAATGGCAAGGAAGAAACAATAAAGTTTGAAGAAGAGCTACGATTCATTAAAGCATGGATTGAAACACCATGTCTTGATAAAACCTTCACAAAAGTCATAACTACATATGAATAATCAATGAAACAACCAACTATCTCAGTAGAGAAATATGAAAAAAAGAAAAATTTCTTAGAAGAGCAAGATGACAAGAATAGGTATGGATCTCTTTATGAATCTAACATTATTTTTAAGTGTGCATATATTGACAATGATGAAGAAGCAATAAAAATTGAAGAAATTGCAAACATTAAGGACAAGTATAAGCCCCAAGAACCTACAACAATGTTGAATACAAAGAATGGTATTCTGGGATCAATATCAAGAAAGAGGAGATTAAGATTAATTGTTCCATCTTTGGTGCAGAAAATGTAAAAAAGAGGAGAAGCTCCACCAATATCTTATGGCAAGAAAGGTGAAGATGAAACTTCACCAACAAATGAACA
This sequence comes from Pinus albicaulis, assembly GCA_034641835.2. Classification (NCBI taxonomy): domain Eukaryota; kingdom Viridiplantae; phylum Streptophyta; class Pinopsida; order Pinales; family Pinaceae; genus Pinus; species Pinus albicaulis. Next base: position 205,943,103 of record CM076581.1, on the reverse strand, counting down.
AGCATGGACTCTTTAGCAAGAAGGAAAAAATGAAAGCTCAGTTATCGAGTTTTTTTATGTACCATTATATGCTTATCTTAGATTCCTCAACAAATTTCCAATCTTATTTTTGTACCAATGATTTGGTGAATGAGATATGTGTCTTGTGCAGACACTCTAAGTTGGTTTCACTGGAGTTGCACATTTCTTTCATGTCTTGTCTTATTCAGTTTGAAGTTTTTCCACCTTAATTATAAATCTAAGAACTTAAATTTTTTGTTAATTTTATTTTTTTTCCCTAAATTAATATTATAATCTTAAGTAATTAATATTATAATCTTAAGTAATTGAGATTATAAACCTGAAAACTAAAATATTTATTTTTTTCTCTTTTGATTTCAAGTTGTTTTTTTTTTCTCTCTTTTCTTTTCAAGATGTTATACTAGCTGTTGTGCATATCAGCTCTTCGACCTAAATTTTTAGCTTAATGCTCCCCCATGATCTTTCAAACTTGTTATCACGGCCGAAAACTTCCATATGCTGCCTATCGTTGACCTCTCCGCCTAAAAAAACCGTGCATAAAGGTCTAAACCCGCCATTAAAATTTGTATCGGGCCTATCCCTTGCAGTTCTAGCCCCTTTGTTTTGTTCCCCATTCGACTTAGGTGCTTGACCAAGCGCCAGGCGGAAAGGAGCTAATCGTTCAAAGTTTTGGGGCATTCGTGGCCGTCCGATCAAATCCAATCGACGGAGCGGAGCTGGTTTTCCGTGGTGGTCCCCGCACCTTTGAAACCGGTGGTTTCATTCCGCACCGCCTTTGCCGTGACGGTGGTTTTCCGCAAAACCCAGCGATTCCATTGAATGTGCGCCGTGTGTCTTTTGTACGGGCCCGAAAACCGCCCATTTCGCGCATTACCCTCCAGACGAAAGTTGGGTAGCGGAATAAATGGTGACCGTTGGATCTCGGGGCCTCCATCCGACAGCCATCGTGCCTCAAAGGTGCACGCGCTTTATCTCTGGCCTTCGCTCTCCCCGCGCATTAAATTTTGGCCAAAGGATGTGCAGCGGAATCATCGTCAACCGTCTGATTCTGCGTCCTCCATCCAACGGTGACTATCTTCTGAAGCTGCTCACGCTTTAACCTATGTCCATCGCGTCCCTAGCCCACCTTTGATTGCCCTCCGGCTCATTTTAACCGTCGATTTCATTCCTGATCGTGTGGCCCGGAATCATTCACATTTCTTGTTGACCGCCCGAGCCTCTCACCACATCATCCGTTCCATTGGACTTTCGTACGCCTACACGTTATCACCCCGTGTGCCCATTGTATTTCCATTCTCGCCACCTATATACATGCGCTGCATCCATATTCACCTTTTTTTATTTGTACATCGTGTTTTACGTGGAAAACTTACATCCTGTCTGTTTACCAAAACCTCTCTGTAATTCTGCCGTCACCCCGCATGATCTTGCCATGTAGCCATATCATCGACGCCACCATTGTCTCCACCTCCACTCCCCTTGCACCCGTGTCTGGTTTTTCTAATATATTTGCGGGTTTTTTAGGTTTGTATTGAAAAGGAGCTGCCGTAATGCATCGCCTCCATTGCAGAGGCCAAGATCTCTTCTAAGGACAATTATTAACAGCGAAATTTAAGAGGGAAGCTGAAGGTAGTTGCTGTGATATGACTTCATTAATGGAAATAGAAGTAAACCCATTGAACCCTACCGAGCAGTTCAAAGGGGTAGATTCTGGTAGCTGAAAACATAAATGAGGTTACGAGGGATATCAGCTGAGAATCGAAGAGCTCAGTGTCCGACATTGAGAAATACAAATTTCAGCTCAGCGCTCAAAGGGCCAAGAGTACCATGCACAAAAACAAGCAACCTCAAGGTTTTATTGCAGCAGATTTTTCTCTTCCCGCCAAGTACTGGGCATGTATATATTTTATTCTTTATGTCTTGTTCACGAGGAGATCTTCATCCTCAGCATTTATTTCATGAAGTAGTAGCAGAGTACTTGCACCAGTTCAACACCGCCAAACAGCATAGGCGGGTTTTTCTTTCAAATTTGTTTTAAATTAGATCATTAAATGTATATCACCTACCTCATTCTCTAGAGATTTCTGTTTCTCTTATAAAAATAAGGAAGAAAGACATTGTAAGGGTTCCAGATTTCTATCAGCAAACTGTGCAGTGAAAGGCTTTGTATACATCTTGTAAAGTTTCTGTATGAACGCTCAGAGCCCGTAGGGTCTCAATGAGGAGGAGTTATAACTGTAATGAGGATTCTGGTCTTTGGTATCCCACAGTATGTAATCTTTTCTTATGTGTTAATATAATATCTCATTTCATTGCATTTATCTTCTTGTATCATGTTCTAGACTGCGAGTGGCTCACTGATCTTAAGTAAGGATTCATCCTAGTTGGTGCCCATACTTGGATTAGTCAAGCGCTTTAAATAGGCCTAGTCATGATATAATGTTCCATGTTCATGTCATTCATATTTTCTGCTATATTAGTTACTTGAGGAGGGTGCTTTTAAAACGCCATTGTCATGTATGGATTCTTAGTTGGATAAGCCCATATGTGGTTCTGTTGTGTATATGGGTATCAGCCTCATGTTAACTAGTATCTCCTTCATGTTTTCCTCACTGCATCCACTTTCTGATATTTGATTTCTGTGGCATACTATTTGAACTGGCCCTCTTTGCAGTAAGCTGTCTCTTAATTGTCTGATGCTTTTGTATTGGAGTTTTGCATGCGGTTCCTACATTATTCTTATCTTTGTATCAGCTTCTGAGAGAGTTTGATTCCATTTAAACTAAGTTCCTTGTTTTACAAGAGATAGTAAGAGAGCTTTTGGATTGACACCCAAGCTATATTTCATGTTCTCTTGCTATGATAAAATGTCCTAGGCACTGGTCTATGGCAACTCTAGACTGTCTCTAGGGGATGACAAAATTGTCTACAACATCTTTCTTGCGCCGTTGCCGGGGAAGAATTTGAGAATATCAGTTTCCATGGGCCTCGACAAATCATATTCACTCTCTAATCAGGTGAGCATAGAGAGTTGAAGAGTTGCGTATCTGGGTATCAGCCTCATGTTAACTAGTATCTCCTTCATGTTTTCCTCACTGCATCCACTTTCTGATATTTGATTTCTGTGGCATACTATTTGAACTGGCCCTCTTTGCAGTAAGCTATCTCTTAACTGTCTGATGCTTTTGTATTGGATTTTTGCATGTTGTTCCTACATTATTCTTATCTTTGTATCAGCTTCTGAGAGAGTTTGGTTCCATTTAAACTAATTTCCTTGTTTTACAAGAGATAGTAAGAGAGCTTTTGGATTGACACCCAAGCTATATTTCATGTTCTCTTGCTATGATAAGATGTCCTAGGCACTGGTCTATGGCAACTCTAGACTGTCTCTAGGGGATGACAAAATTGTCTACAACATCTTTCTTGCGCCGTTGCCGGGGACGAATTTGAGAATATCAGTTTCCCTGGGCCTCGACAAATCATATTCACTCTCTAATCAGGTGAGCATAGAGAGTTGAAGAGTTGCGCATCTCTCACCTTGGCGACTCCACTGGTCTTTATTTGATAAATCAATCGGAAGTCCTGGCTCATCGAAAGCCACATTTGAGGTCAGATACTGCTAAATCAAAGATATCTTTTGTGCCTGACCCAGAAAAGATTGTACATAGGATAAGTTGGAGAGAAAGACAGTCAGTTTGTGCTGAAAACCCTGAACATTCTGTAGAAGACTTCCCATCCTCCTCTTCTCAAGAAATCCTGGTTGAAAACTTCGACTCCACCGAGGAAAATCCTAAATATTACTCAGTTAGTCCACCCCGGGGAAGTGCAAGAACTAAAGTGAACTTCCATCCTACTCCTGAGGCTGAGGAAGTTAACGAAGTTACAGAAGTAGCCCCTGTTAATCGTGAATTGTTTCCAGCTACACCTCAAGCTTCCGCACAGTATACTCCCATTGCTATTCATACCCCACTTCCTCCTCCTCCTTTTCCCCCATTTGTACATCAAACTGTTATAGCCCCACCCCCTCCAATGGCTAATGTTCCTGCTTTCCTATTGAACAAATATGCTCCACTGGCCTTACCCCAAGTGCTAAATGATATGCCACAGGATTATTTGAAGATTCTGCCTAGATTTAATGGAGAAAATGAAATTGATGCTCAGAAACATCTTGAGACTTTCTGCTCCTTTGCAGAGAACCTTAATGTTGAACATTTAGATGTGGTCTTAAGATTATTTGTACAATCTTTGGAGGGTGAAGCCAGAAAATGGTTCAAGACCTTGGGAAACTGTTCAGTGACCACCTGGGATCACATGGAGAATACTTTTCTCAGGAAATGGGGAGAAAAGAAAGACCATGGATAATGTCTTACTGAGTTCAATACACTCAAGAAGAGACATAATGAAAAGGTGTCAGAGTTTATTAAGAGATTTAATAAGTTATATCTAAATCTCCCTGCAGATATGAAGCCTCATCAGAATGCTGCTAAAGTGGTTTTCATATCAGCCTTTGACTCAGATTTTGGCTTCTCCTTAAGGGAAATAAAACTTGCCACTATAGATGATGCTCAGTCAGACACTCTTGAATTGGAAGCGAACTTTGCTTCCACTGGAAAATTAAAAGGGAAGGCTGAAAAGGATGTTAGAAGGAGGGGAAAAGAAGAATTATCCACTTCCAATCAAGATAAGGATGTAGATAAGATGGATGAAATAAGTAAGATGGTTAAGAAGATGGTCAAGCTTGAGTTGGAGGCTAAAAATGCAGCTCCCAAGAATTTCTATAATGCTCCAAACAGAGGATACAATCCCCAGTATAAGAGACCACCATTGCAAATATTGCCAAGGGAAGCAAAGGAGAAGCAAGATCAGGTACCACATCCCTTGTACCTGGAAGGTCCAGCAGATGACTCCACTGAAGATGCTACTTATGAACTAGAAGATTCAAATCTTGCTTTCTCAAACAATGACGAAATGGAATGCCCATTGCAAGAAGAAGAAGAAGAAGCAGAGATTGATCATTATTGTAAGCAATTTTCTGATTTCATGCAAGCGCACTTCAATGTAAAATATGATCTCAGATCTTCAAGAAAGAGGACCCAGACTCGAGATCAAGAAGAAGAGTCCCCTCAAAAGGAAGTACTTGCTCAGAAGGAATCAACAACAAAGAGAAACACAGAAAAAGGTAAGAGTCCTCTAAATACTCCCTTGCAGCCTAATGATCAGATTCCTTCTTCTTCAAAGGTAGTCAGTCCTCCTAATGATGAATCTGTGTCAAAATAAATTAAATTTTCAGCTGAAAATAAAGAGTCAAAAGAAGTTGTGATAGAAAATCCCCCTCTTGCTTTTAGTTTGTAAAAAGAACTTGAGAAAATTAAAATTCCAGTCCCCTTGACCGAGCTGCTAAAACAACCTGCATATCAGTCTCAAGTTACTTCTTTTATTCTCCCTCCTGAAATACCAATTGTACCTGATAGTTTAAACCTTCAAGAAGAAAGACCCATGGTAGTCTTTGGCCCATATGTTGAGGAAGTAGATCCTTCTACTCCTCCTTTTTATGTGTCTCTAGTTATTCATAACCTGCTGTTACACAATTGTATGTTAGATTCTGGGGCTTCCCATAATCTTATGCCTCTATCTGTCATGGAAAAACTAGGACTGCAAATCACACGCCCATATAAAGACCTTTATTCATTTTATTCCAAAAGAGTCAAATGCTTGGGGATGATTAAAGATTTAGTGGTCAATTTGGCCCAAATTCCAGCAAAAAGTGTGGTCATGGACATTGTGGTGGCTGATATCCCAGCCTGCTTTGGCATGTTGCTGTCAAGGTCCTGGGGTACAAAAATTGGTGGGTCACTCAAAATGGACTTAACATATGCTACCGTTCCAGTCTTTGGAGGCCAAGAGAGGAGGTTATACAGGGAGACTAGATTTGTCAAAATGGTAACCAAGGCTGACTGCTCAGAGAATTCCCTAGTTTATAACAAAGAGGGGGATTTCTTGTGTTTGATGTTAGAAGAAAATAAAAATTATGCCCATGAGCCCCCCTTTGGTCAAATCCAAGCTGAGCAGCCTTCAGAAGACCAGGAATCAGAAATTTGGACATTACATTTTGATGGGGAAAATTCAAGAGAAGGCAATGGAGCTGGGGTGTTATTAATCTCTCCTACAGGAAAATTGGTGCCACTATCTTTTAAATTGGAATATGAGGCTACTAATAATGTGGCTGAATATGAAGCACTGCTATTGGGACTACAAATAGCCAGGAATATGAATATAAAAAATTTAAAAGTGCTGGTAGATTCTGAGTTGGTGGTAAGGCAGGTCAGAAATCAATGTCAAACTAAGCACCCACGGCTGAGAGCATATAGAAATGAAGTATGGGACATGGTGGAAAATTTCTTCTCGGCTTTTAATATACAGTTCATGCCCCAGGAGCAGAACAGAATGGCAGACTCTCTTGCTGTGGCTGCTAGCACATTTCATCCTCCACAGAATCCTCTTTTGAGGTATGAAATTGAAGTACGATACAGACCATCAATCCCAGATAATGTTAAACATTGGCAGGTATTTGAAGATGATGAATAGATGAAGAGATTCTTGGGGACAGTGGGAGAATTCTCCAATATGGAGATTGATGGTAATGAAGAAGAGGAAGCAGAAAATGTTGTAGAAAACAAATGGGAAGAAAAAATAGCAGGCAATAAAGTGCTGCAGCTAAAAGGAAATATCATACCTAGAGGGCTGGTGCCTCTAGAAAGATTGTTTGATAAAAACGATGTTCCATTGCAGCACAGTAAAATAGTAGAAGAAAATCAAGTAGAAGACTTGAATTTGGGCACTGATGCTGAGCCCAAAATTGTAAAATTATCTAAGAAGGTCCCAGATGTATATAAAGAAAAATATCTGAAGTTGTTTCAATCTTATAAAGATGTATTTGCATGGTCCTACCAGGACCTTAAAACTTTTGACATTAATATAATGAAGCATAAAATTCCTTTGAGAGAAGATGCAAAGCCTTATAAGCAGAAGCTCAGGCAGATAAATCCTCTGCTGCTTCCCTCTATTGAAAAAGAAATTGAGAAGCTGCTGAAGGCCAAAATAATTGTGCCATTGAGATACTCAGAATGGGTGGAAAATCTTGTTCCTGTTTGGAAAAAGAATGGAGAAATAAGGTTGTGTGTAGATTTCAGAAACTTAAATAGAGCATCTTTAAAAGATAATTATCCATTTCCTAAGATGGACCACATCCTGCAGAAAGTGGTGGAAGCATCTAGAATGTCAATGATGGATGGGTTTTCTGGCTATAATCAGGTGGCTGTGTCCCCAGAAGATCAAAAGAAGACTGCTTTCACCACGCCATGGGGAACATTCATGTATGCCAGGATGCCTTTTGGATTAATTAATGCAGGAGCTACTTTTCAGAGGGCAATGGACATAGCCTTTTTTGGAGAGCAGGACAAATTTCTGGTGGTATATCTGGATGATATCACAGTATTTTCAAAGGATGATACTGAACACATTCAACACTTGCAGAGAACCTTTGAAAAATGCATAAGGTATGGTCTCTCCCTCAATCCTCAAAAATCTTTATTCGCATTAGATGAGGGAAACCTCTTATGGCACATTGTAACTAAAGATGGTGTGAAAATAGACCCTAAGAGAGTTGAATTTATAAACAGTATTCCTTTACCCAGGAATAAGAAGGAAGTGCCGGTGTTTCTAGGCCGAATCAATTTTCTGAGAAGGTTTATTCCTAACTATGCTGAGATAGTTAGGCATATAACTAATATGCTTAAAAAGAACAGTGAGGTGAAATGGTCTCAGGAACCTAGAGATGCATTTACAAGGATAAAACAGGCATTTGCTGAAGCTCCTGTGCTAGCCGGGCCTGATTATACAAAGCCATTTATGATCTTTTCATTTGCCTCACCTCATACTGTAGCTGGAGTTTTATTGCAGAAAAATGAAGATGGATATGAGCAGCCAATAACATTTTTTAGTCAGGTATTACATGATGTAGAATTGAATTATAATATACTAGAGAAGCAGGCATATGCCCTGGTGAAGTCCCTCAAAGCCTTTAGAACATATGTTTTGCAGTCCCACATTACTGCATATGTTCCTACAACAGCTGTCAAAGATATTCTCGTTCAAGGAGATAGTGAAGGCAAAAGAGGAAGATGGATTGCAAAAATATAGGAGTATGATTTGGACATCAGACCTACTAGGCTGATTAAAGGACAGGGACTTGCTAAAATGTTATCTGAATCAAATCATCAAGCCTTGGGCATTAACTTGTCCATGATAGAAAATGAAGAGCCTAAGAAAGGAGAAGAGCAGCATGGACTAGAAATGGCCACTCAAAAGATACACATAAAATATCTCACTAGTCCTTGGTACAAAGAAATAGTTGAATATCTTTTAACACTCAGCTGTCCACCGAGCTGTGATAAATCAAAATACAGGGCTTTGAGGATGAAATCAAAAAAGTATATAGTTGCCAATGGTCAGTTATATTGGAGGGATCCTTCAGGCATACTGTTATTGTGCCTCTCAGAGAATGAGGTAGAAAGTATAATGATAGAGTTTCATGAAGGGATCTGTGGAGGACATTACAGTTGGAGGGCTACAGCTCATAAAGTTCTGAAGGCTGGTTTCTATTGGCCAAAATTATTTGGAGATGTTTTTAATTGGGTTAGAGCATGTGATAAATGTCAAAAATTTGCTGAGAGACAAAAGCTTCCCGCTCTGCCCCTAATTCCAGTCCATGTAAATGAACCATTTCAGCAATGGGGATTAGACTTTATAGGTGAAATACATCCCCCATCAAGTGGCCAGCATAAATGGATATTGACTGCCACAGATTACTTCACAAAATGGGTGGAAGCCATACCTGCAAGGAATGCTACAGACACTGTAATTATCAAGTTCATGGAAGAAAATATCATATCCAGGTTTGGCTGTCCAGCTAGAATTGTAACTGATAATGCACAGGCCTTCAAGTCCAATAAATTTGTAAATTTCTGCCAGCAGTATAATATTGCATTAAATCACTCCATAGCTTACTATCCAAAGGGGAATGGCTTGGCAGAATCATCTAATAAAACTCTGGTGAGGGCCTTGAAGAAAACAATCAATGAGAACCAAAAGAATTGGGACTCCCAATTAAAGTTTGCTTTGTGGGCCAATAGAATAACCAATAAGAGATCAACTGGGAAATCCCCTTATGAACTGGTATATGGGCGAGCAGCTGTGTTTCCTGTGCAATTGGCGTTCCCAGTAGCATGTTTCATGCAAGAAAGTCAGGAAGAACCAGATGACATGGTCAGAAGAATTAATCAATTGGTCGAATTAGAGGAAACATGGAACCAAGTGAATCAGAGATTAACAGAATATCAAGAGAAAATGAAAAACATATTTGATCAGCATGCAAAAGACAGGAAATTTCAAATTGGTGATTTGATTCTCAGATGGGATATCTAGAGGGCCGAAAAGGGCAAACATGCTAAATTTGACCCCCTCTAGTTTGGTCCATTTAAAATTATGGGACAGGGAGGTAATAACACGTTTACATTGGAGAATTTACAGGGTGATTTGTTGGATGCCCCTGTGAATGGCCAATTTCTCAAGCCCTATTTTCAGTTTTGATGCAGGCTTAGATGGCTTGTTGTACCATATTGTATATAAGTCTTGTTTCAGTTTTTGTTTTGACAGGGAATATGTACTGACAAATTATCAGAAGAAATGCAAAGGGATTGAAGCACAGAATTCACATACAGGATGGTCTGAGGTTTGCGTGTTCTCGACATGTCCATGGATGAACATGCCATCCCCAGATGGAGCTGATGTTGTGCATATTAGCTCTTCGACCTAAATTTTTAGCTTAATGCTCCCCCATGATCTTTCAAACCTGTTATCATGGCCGAAAACTTCCATATGCTGCCTATCGTTGACCTCTCCGCCTAAAAACACCGTGCATAAAGGTCTAAACCCGCCATTAAAATTTGTATCGGGCCTAGCCCCTGCAGTTCTAGCCCCTTTGTTTTGTTCCCCATTCGACTTAGGTGCTTGACCAAGTGCTAGGCGGAAAGGAGCTAATCGTTCAAAGTTTCGGGGGCATTCGTGGTCATTCGATCAAATCCAATCGATGGAGCGGAGCTAGTTTTCCGTGGTGGTCCCCGCGCCTTTGAAACCGGTGGTTTCATTCCGCATTGCCTTTGCCGTGACGGTGGTTTTCCGCAAAACCCAGCGATTCCATTGAATGTGCGCCGCGTGTCTTTTGTACGAGCCCGAAAACCGCCCATTTCGCGCATTATCCTCCGGACGAAAGTCGGGTAGCGGAATAAATGGTGACCGTTGGATCTCGGGGCCTCTATCCGACGGCCATCATGCCTCAAAGGTGCACGCGTTTTATCTCTGGCCTCCGCTCTCCCCGCGCATTAAATTTTGGCCAAAGGATGTGCAGCGGAATCATCGTCAACCGTCTGATTCTGCGTCCTCCATCCAACGGTGACTATCTTCTGAAGCTGCTCACGCTTTAACCTACGTCCATCGCATCCCTGGCCCACCTTTGATTGCCCTCTGGCTCATTTTAACCGTCAATTTCATTCCTGATCGCGTGGCCCAGAATCATTCACATGTCTTGTTGATCGCTCGAGCCTCTCACCACGTCATCCGTTCCGTTGGACTTTTGTACGCCTACGCGTTATCACCCCGCGTGCCCATTGTATTTCCATTCTCGCCACCTATATACATGCGCTGCATCCATATTCATCGTTTTTTATTTGTACATCATGTTTTACGTGGAAAACTTACATCCTTTCTGTTTACCAAAACTTCTCTGTAATTCTGCCGTCACCCCTCATGATCTTGCCATGTAGCCATATCATCGACGCCACCATTGTCTCCACCTCCACTCCCCTTGCAATCGTGTCTGGTTTTTCTAATATATTTGCGGGTTTTGCAGGTTTGTATTGAAAAGGAGCTGCCATAATGCATCGCCTCCATTGCAGAGGCCAAGATCTCTTCTAAGGACAATTCTTAACAGCGAAATTTAAGAGGGAAGCTGAAGGTAGTTGCTGTGATATGACTTCATTAATGGAAATAGAAGTAAACCTATTGAACCCTACCGAGCAGTTCAAAGGGGTAGATTCTGGTAGCTGAAAACATAAATGAGGTTACGAGGGATATCAGCTGAGAATCGAAGAGCTCAGTGTCCGACATTGAGAAATACAAATTTCAGCTCAGCGCTCAAAGGGCCAAGAGTACCATGCACAAAAACAAGCAACCTCAAGGTTTTATTGCAGCAGATTTTTCTCTTCCTGCCAAGTACAGAGCATGTATATATTTTATTATTTATGTCTTGTTCACGAGGAGATCTTCATCCTCAGCATTTATTTCATGAAGTAGTAGCAGAGTACTTGCACCAATTCAGCACCGCCAAATAGCATAGGTGGGTTTTTCTTTCAGATTTGTTTTAAATTAGATCATTAAATGTATATCACCTACCTCATTCTCTAGAGCTTTCTGTTTCTCATATAAAAATAAGGAAGAAAGACATTGTAAGGGTTCCAGATTTCTATCAGCAAACTGTGCAGTGAAAGGCTTTGTATACATCTTGTAAATTTTTTGTATGAAGGCTCAGAGCCCGTAGGGTCTCAGTGAGGAGGAGTTATAACTGTAATGAGGATTCTGGTCTTTGGTATCCCACAGTATGTAATCTTTTCTTATGTGTTAATATAATATCTCATTTCATTGCATTTATCTTCTTGTATCATGTTCTAGAATGCGAGTGGCTCACTGATCTTAAGTAAGGATTCATCCTAGTCGGTGCCCATACTTAGATTAGTCAAGCGTTTTAAATAGGCCTAGTCATGATATACTGTTCCATGTTCATGTCATTCATATTTTCTGCTATATTAGTTACTTGAGGAGGGTGCTTTTAAAACGCCATTGTCGTGTATGGATTCTTAGTTGGATAAGCCCATATGTGGTTCTGTTGTGTATCTGGGTATCAGCCTCATGTTAACTAGTATCTCCTTCATGTTTTCCTCACTGCATCCACTTTCTGATATTTGATTTCTGTGGCATACAATTTGAACTGGCCCTCTTTGCAGTAAGTTGTCTCTTAACTGTCTGATGCTTTTGTATTGGAGTTTTGCATGTTGTTCCTACACTATTCTTATCTTTGTATCAACTTCTGAGAGAGTTTGGTTCCATTTAAACTAATTTCCTTGTTTTACAAGAGATAGTAAGAGAGCTTTTGGATTGACACCCAAGCTATATTTCATGTTCTCTTGCTATGATAAGATGTCCTAGGCACTGGTCTATGGCAACTCTAGACTGTCTCTAGGGGATGACAAAATTGTCTACAACACTAGCAATTGCACCATATGTTGCAAAAGAAATGCCGTAAGGAAATAGAATAGGAAAGAGTAGCCTAGAAGAAATAAGTTGTTGCAGAGAAGGATCAATCATGAAGGAATGAAAGGAAAATTTTTCTTACATGGAAGTAGGTCGTGGAGGTTTCAAATATATTTATTATAATAGTTATCAACCATAAAAGTTTGGTATAGATATTGAAATAGGAAATTATGGGTGAAAACATATATGTAAACCAACATAATGAAATGACTTGTTGCGAAGAAGTAGCCATCGTGAAGGAATGAAAGGAAAATTTTGCTTCCATATTGATTATAAGAGTTAAATTTTGTTATAGATATTGAAATAGACAATTGTGGGTGAAAACATATACGTAAACCAACATAATTTGTTCAAATATATAATTTTTTTGTTATAGATATTGAAATAGGAAATCGGGGTGAAAATCTTTTGGTGATTAATAATCCTAGGAAACAAGCATGAAATCAACATGTAACTCAAATAAGATATTTCAAATACATTCAAATATAGCTAGCATAGATGTAAATATAGAGAATTTTTTTTCAACATAAATAGAGTTTACTCCAATTGTATTTTTAAGATATATATTTGATGATAATAATATTTTTTTTTTTGGAATAAAACTAATTTGGAACTAAATGGATTTGGTGAATTACATAGAGATTTAACACATTAGGGCACATTAAGTGAAGGGGCGCTAGTGTTCCTTACTTCCAAATGTAGTATATTGTATAAAGAGCCCTGCACCTACTTAGAATTTTTAGTTCAAAATTTTATCCGTTAATATATATATATATATATATATATATATATATACTAGTGAAACAATATATTATAAAATGTATTTATTTTAAATGAAAAAAATGATGATCTACTATAAAACAGAAGAGCATCAAAGGAAAATAACGAGCGTAAAGGAATATGGAGGTACAAAATAGAAGGCATGAAGGAGATGTATAGGTACAAAATAGAGAGTTTGAAATAGATGTGGATGTACCTGGAAATGATGAGGAAATGAGAGGTGTAGAGGAACTTGTTAATGAGAATATTGACCACACAAATGAAGTCACCCTTTTAATATTTTATTTTTTTTCAATGTACATGTCAAATTCAAATTAAAAATTAAAAATTTATCTATTTTTTTTATGTAGGGAAAACATCTTACCTACAACAAGATCTTACCACACGTAGAAAAACATGGACAATAATTAGAAGTTGCAAGAAATTTTCTTTGATGACAATTTTATAGATAATACAGAACCAATTAAAATTGAAGAAATGAGGCCACTAATTCATGAATGAATAGTTCAAGATAAAGTAAATTAGGTGATCAAAAATATTTTTCAAGGTATATCTATCATAGCCCAAGATTAACTCCTAAATATATTTTGAAAGCACAAATATCTAAGAAATATAGTTCAATTATTGGGCATTAGAAATTCCAAAGAGGTGAAGGTAAATGGGTTAGTATCAAGAAATATGACATCAACCCCTGGAAAAATTGGAAAATATCAATCTCAATATGGCATAAGTGCTAGTAGGTAATTATTGACAGGCGTTGTTGGAAAAATAATTACATTTGATCGGTTGATGTCAATGAAAACAATAATGTACAAAACATTAAGCAAAATTTTATGGAAGCATTAAAAAATTAGGATTCAATAACATGAGAATGATGAGCTTGCATGTTGGGCTAATATATGTAGGAAATCTTATGATGATAGACTTTCGTATAATGTGAGCGACAATGTGGAAGAGTTTTGGTATTGGAATTTCCATGTGTCACCAAATGAGAAGAATATCATGAGACATTGTATATATAGAGGGGTGTATTGAGATCATTTCTCCTTTAAGTGACTGTTATTATTAAAGAAAATATCTTACTACATAATATGTATAGCTTGTATTTAGACTTATCAAAAAAAAAATTGTGGTGAATCTTATGACAGTGAGGACAATATAAGCAGTCCATTCATACAACTACCACATACTATCAATAGGAAAAAGGGTTTTCCTCTGAAGCGATCTATGCATCTTCATCATGCAAATCGAATCTCAACACTAAAGAGTCATCCTAAGATAAAAGGTTATCATAGTAGCTTTGATGTTCCAAAACCATCAATCACTTAATTATATTTCTCTAAATATCAGCAATTGGACAACAGTCACAATATGGTAATGCTTGGGGGGAATGTGTATCTATATCATAGTATAACTGTATATACAATAACTTATCCAAATGATATAAAAATATTTCATAAGCAATGCAAGTGCTACATGAACTACTCACAGTCCTTAATGATATAATAAAATTTCTTCCACAATACTAATCAAGTGTCTAAAGAAGCCATCATCACTTCCAAAATCACATATTTAAGCATACACGTTGTAAAAAATGAGTTTTTTTTCATAAATTTTAATAGAATCACGTGCTCATAGGTAAGATATAGTTCTTAAACTATGAAGCCTCTTCTTTATTGAAAACATACTAAATTGATAAGATATAGCTAAAGAGAAATAATTTAAAAACTTCTTGTCACAATTGTTACATAATAATTTGATGCATAACTTGTATAGCAATAAATATCAGCTTGCAACATGTCCAAATAAAATAACTGAACTAAATACTATCAGTTGGTTTCCAATACATTTATGTAATTAAAATAGAGCTAGGAACTTTTGAAGACTACTTCATTGAAAATTAGAAGCATCTTCATTCCCGGTTTTCCAAGTTGGCCGTGAATACCTCTATGGATCACTTAGATTAGCACTGTATTTGTTTCACAATTATCTAGCAATATCGAGACAAAATGAGTAAGAAATTTATGAATGGAAACACCTACAGACGTGTCACAAACATCAGTTCATTTGCAATATCAATTTATTATGTGAGTTGTTGTGATTTTTTTCTTGTGGTTAAAACTTAGTTTTGGTTGTCACCTAGTTTCATGATTCAAAACTTTGTTATCACCTCAGATCCTTATAGCATTAGATATATTTTTTTTGTCGCAATGATTTAAAAATTAGTTATTATACCACAATATTGAATTTCTCATTGTCTGCTTTTTTTATGAACCCTTTAAAAAGACTAGATGAACATTTGATTTTACACTGTGATCTCCCTAGCATGGGTGGGGGTTTCAAAAATTGGAGAGTAAGTTGAGCGGTTATTGTTAGAAATTGTTGTATAAGATAGGAAATTTGGATGGTTTGTATACAATATGGATGTCATAACAGATATCTATTTTAAATTTTTTAGTGTCTTTGGCCACCATGCATCTAATATGATCCATTTCAACTGAGAACTTCAATATCTATTTTGATTTGTTTAGTGTCTATGGCCACCATGCATCTAATAGGATCCATTTAAGCTAAGAACTTAAATAAATCACTGTGTGAATGATAACTTGTGACATCCCTAGCCATTTTTTTTAATTGTGGATCAGGTTACAAACTAATAACTTGTGAAATCCATAGCCATTTTCTTTGATTGTGGATGAGGTTATAATCTAGAATACACTCTCTCTTAAGAATACTCTACAATATATATTGGATGGAGGGAAATGTTATGATAAAACATGTACAAAAAATCCTTTATGGCTATCTCAACTTACTCTATTGTTAATCACATAGTGTCAATTTTGTAAAACTATAATCTACACAAGGACTCGGTAGGTTTTTTCTTTTGTAAGTTTTGTTTGGAATTGAAAAATTATAAAAGCTAAAATTATGTAGTGAAAAAATTTGTTTAAAATTTCAGAATAAAAACTTTAGTAAGTTTGACATCATATAATGTGAAATTAGTTTATGATTATAAAGTAAAAAAAATGTGAGTTTTTTAGCTACAATTAGGTAATTAAAGATATGTATATAGTTTTTTTTTAAGAGAAGAAATTTGATATTCATTAACAAAAAAAATTGGAAAGTGTATGTATGTAGTTACAAACTATTACAATTAAGTAATTAAAGGTAAATTTAGTGTTAATTAAGAAATCAAAATTATGAACATTCATCATTATTACCCAAGGTAAACCATGTCCTGTGAAATAATTTGAAAATTGAAATAAATATCACATATTAAAATTCATTATTAATTTAATTTTTTATATATTAATAAATACTACTCATGAATAATAAAAGAGTTGTAACATAAATAATATATAACAAAAAAAACCATGTATTTTTGGAATAATAAAATAGTTGTAACAAAAATAACATAGAACAAGAAAAACTATGTATATTTGGATGTATGAAAATTTAGATACATTTCATTAAGTAAAATTTTAAAAGAATAATGATTATAAACAATTAAAAATATTTTTATTAAATAGTTAGTTTAGATATATATTATTTATGAGAGGGATCAATTATCTTTTCACTCTTGGTAGATCCAGAGTTAATATTGATCTAGGTCATCTTAATTTCTCCCTTTAAATAAACTATATTCCACATGAATACCATGGGTCAATACCATGGCTTGTTTTTATTTTATTACCTAAATTCAATTTAACTTATGAAAAAAGAAAAAAAGAAATACTATAAAAAAACATATATAAAACTATTTACATTTACATATAAAAATATAACAAATTTTTAATAACAACATTTTAACTTAAAAGTCACCAAAACCTAAATTCATTGAAAAAACAAAAAAACTAACATATATATACATATATATATATACTTGTGAATCTAATGGCCTAAAACATTTCAATCATCTAACATTTGATCTAATGGCTCAGACATGGACACAATGGTAGCTAGGGAAGTTGTTTTCAAATAAGAATGTCTTACGGCATAATAAAGAATTGAATGTCAAATTGAAAGATTACTCAATCAGTAACTACTATAATATATAGAACTGATTTTTTGATGTATAAATTATTTTTTTTATATGTCATTCTATTTCCATTACCTATTATCTTCAAACCCCATGGGGAGGTGGCCAAAAAAAAATTATAATCCTAAAATTCTCTTACCTAATCATCTTTTTAAGTATATAATTGAGTTTCATTTATTAAAAAAAAGCAAATATTAAGACCCTCCTAGAGTTATAAAAGGTAATTGACATGAAAAATAAAAATCTCCTCATTACAACATACAAATGTTAATCTTAATTGAATCATTAAAAAAATAAAAAGGGATAGTAGATTTACTAGTTATATCATTAAAAAATACCACTTTCACAATAGAATTTCTACATTAATTTTTAGAAATATTATTTTATAATTATATATAATTATAACTCTTAAATTTATTTTGAAAGCACAAATATCTAAGAAATATAGTTCAATTATTGGGCATTAGAAATTCCAAAAAGGTGAAGGTAAATGAGTTAGTATCAAGAAATATGACATCAACACCTGGAAAAATTGCAAAATATCAATCTCAATATGGCATAAGTGCTAGTGTTGTTGGAAAAAGAACTACATCAAATTGGTTGATGTCATTGAAAACAATAATCTTGAAAACATTAAGCAAAATTTTATGGAGGCATTAAAAAATTAGGATTCAATAACATGATAATGATTAGAATTATTGATAGGTGTTGCTGGAAAAAGAACTACATCAAATTGGTTGATGTCAATGAAAGCAATAATCTTCAAAACATTAAGCAAAAGTTTATGGAGGCATTAAAAAATTAGGATTCAATAACATGAGAATGATTAACTAGTATGTTGGGCTAATATATGTAGGAAACCCTTATCAAGATATACTTTTGTATAATGTGAGTGACACTGTGAAAGAGTTTTGGTATTGGAATTTCCATGTGTCACCAAATGATAAGAATACCATGAGACATTGTATATCTAGACGGGTGTATTGAGATCATTTCCCCTTTCAGTGACTGTTATTATTAAAGAAAATTTCTTACTACATAATATGTATTACTTGTATATATACTTATAAAAAAAAAAAAAACCGTGCTGAATTTTATGACAGTGAAGACAATATAACTAGTCCATTCATACAACTACCATATACTTGTTGAGATTCAACAAGATGATGAGCTTAGTGAAAAGAGTCGCCTTCAATAAGTGGGCCCGCAAGCTATTTTTGGCACAAGTCTATTTTTAGACATCATGATCATATTTCAGAAGTTGCAGGATGCTATTTGTGGATGGTTGATCAAGTTGGAAAAATAGATGAAATTCTATTTTTAGAATATTGGGCAAAGTCTATTTATAGATCATCAATCTAAAAATAGCTGCATGTTGATTATTATTAGCTCCTAATAATAATCAGACTCTAAACAACAACTTATTCTCTTGGAGTACTTCAGTTCAGTGCACAGATGTGGCACAACATCTGACAGAAGAAATTACGCTATTCCTAAGGGTTTAATGGAGTTATTGCATGGAGGAATCAGTTATAAATCAAGTGGAAGAGTTACGACACAGTTGGAAGAAGTAGTTATGGAGTTGTATTCAGTTTAACTCAGTTAGACTCAGTTGAGCTAGTTCTATCTAGTCTAACTGATTGATACACTAGTGAGAGTGGATTGAATTAATTAGTTAATTAATTCACAAATAATAACTCATTAATCAACTGAACAATACAACAGTTAACTACAGTGCATGGTAGTTTCAGTGGATACCAGTGGAGAGATAGGTGAAAGGGCAAGATAGACTCTCTGTTGTGACTATAGTGATGCATTGATTGCATCACACACTCAGTGGAGATGCCAATGAGGATTGCGCAGTCAAGGATGGAGTAATTCGAATTCATTTAGTGCTATTCTTCAATAGAGATTGCGCAGTGGAGGCAGGCTAGCAAGTGGCATAGATCGGTGCATGGATTTTCAAGATTAGGCCTGATTAGTGTATGATGATTGTACTGTACTGAGAGCTTGTGATAAGCTTTGTATGTTTGTATGAGATTTTCATATGATTTCCATGTTACATAATATATATTTGGGGTTTTCAGCTTCAAGCTTTCTCGATTAAAAACTGTGTTATGTGCGATTGAATATTTTTGTTTATGTTTCACATGTGTGTGCAATTAATTTTTACGCAAAAGATTAACCAGTGGAATAGATTCAGTATCTTGCATAAAGTTAAATAGTGTGAGATTAGGTGGATCTTGGAAATATGCATGCTTAGTGGATATAATTTCTACATGGTATTAGAGCATTGTTGATTGAATATTGCAATTGTGAAGTGAGTTTGTGCTGGCGGACAATTCGAATTTTCTACAGAAGATTCTTGGTGCAGAAATCGAGTATACATTGAAATGTATTTCAACGGGTTGAGATTGGAGTATGCCCTTGATGGGAGCTCAAATTACATAGCTTGGAAGGACAGGATGGAGGTGGTGCTGGAGGATAATGGGCTGAATGAGTTCATCGATAGCGATTTTCCTAAGTCGGGATCTAGCAATGCTGCATTACTTGATGCATGGCAAAAGAAGACTGCAAAGACGAGGATCATTCTGTTGGAAGGTGTGAAGGACCATATTGTGTCCAGCCTTCATGGGAAAGCCACTCCATTCTTAATGTGGAAGGCTTTGACAGACTTGTTCCAAAGCAGAAGTGACAAGAGGAAGTTGGCGCTTAAAGACAAGCTCAGTAAAATAAAAATGGAGAAAGGCGACATAATTCCAAAATACCTCATGAAGTTTGTCCACTGCAAGGATGAGCTGGGAAGTGTGGGGGTTACTGTTGATGAAGAAGACTTGGTGAGCTTGGCTCTCCTTGGGCTTTCGAAGAGTTGGCATAGCTACGAAGACTCTGTCAATGGACGAGAGAAACTACTGGGATGGGAGTGACTTTGGTCGGATCTTGTGCAGGAGGAGATAAGGCAGGGTACCAGGGATGGATCTTCATCAAATAATGAAGATGAAGAGAATTGTGCTTTGGCTGCCAAAGCAAGGAAAGGGAAGGGTAAGAAAAATCCTTCTAAATACGGTGCGAAAAGAAATAAGGAGGACTTGTCCAAAGTGAAGTGTTTTCACTGTCATGAGCATGGACATTTTTCCACTAACTGTCCATAGAAGAAGAAGAATAAGCAGGCTGCTGGATCTGCAGCTGGAGAGGCCTTAGCATTGCAATTTGAGCTGCATTTTTCCTTGATCGCATGCTTGGTTTCAAGCTGCATGGGATCGGTGTGGTATCATGACAGTGGTGCGTCTTTCCATATGATGGGAGACAAAGAGTTGTTTAGTGACTTGGAGGAGAAGGACCTCCAGATGCATATAGAGATGGGCGATGATGGTCGGTACAGTGCAACTGGAATTGGGACCATTACCTTTGAGAGGGAGTCCGGTAATCTATTCTTGTTGAAGAATGTCATGCATGTTCCAGGTCTGAAGAAGAACTTGGTCTCGGTCGCAATGCTGTAAGATAGAGGTTATGATGTTGTTTTTAGTGAGGGAAAAGCCCTCCTTCGACATAAAACAATGGGTCAAACCAAGAAGATAGGGGTTCGAATTAAGAATATCTACAAGCTAGAGGTAGATGGCTGCGCTGCAATGGTGGGCAAAGCAGAAGGAGTGGTGAGCCGCGATGAGGGCGAATTATGGCACAAGAGATTGGGCCATCTTCACCATGGCGCTTTGAAGATTTTGCAGCAAATTTCTACTGGACATCCCAAGGGTACTCTTGCACAGTTAGATCAGTGCAAAGGATGTACAATGGGTAAGTTTTTGAAGACCACCTTTCATGAGAAGGAGAACTGTGCTTCGGTGGTCCTGGAGAGAATTCACATAGATGTGTGTGGACCATTATCGGTTGCTTCAACAACAAAACATAGGTATTATGTGATATTTGTTGATGATTATTCTCATAGTTGCTGGATCTTCTTCATGCAGAAGAAGAGTGAAACGTTCTCAAAGTTCTGTGAGTTCAAGGCATTAGTGGAGAAGGAGTCGGGAAAGTAGGTGAAAGTTCTAAGGAGTGATAATGGTGGTGAATACATCTTGGGTGAATTCAAAGACTTTTGTAGCAAAGAAGGAATTCAAAGAGAACTCATAGCGCCTCATAACCCACAGAAGAATGGGGTCGCGGAGAGAAAGAACAGAATGATCATGGGTGCTGCATGAGTGATGTTGCATGACCAGGGCCTACCGATGCACTTGTGGGCAGAAGCATGAAACACTGTGGTTTATGTGCAAAACCATTGTCCTCATAGAGTACTTGGCATGAGTACACTCGAAGAAGAATTTTCTAGTAAGAAGCCTGATATTTCTCATTTGAATATTTTTGGCTCACCTGTTTACATTCCTGTGATGAAGGATGTCAGGAAGAAGCTGGAGTTGACTACAGAAGTTGGAATATTTTTGGGCTACACAGAAACACCCCATAACTATCATGTGTATTTTCCAAACAGCCGAATGACTGTTATGCGACGAGATATAAAATTCAATGAGGTGAAAGCCATGAAGTTGTCGCTTGAGAGGGAGCTACACTTGCATGCAGAGGAGGAACTTCTTGTTCCCAAAGATGAGCCTCTCGATGTGGATCAGCCACAGGAGGAGATTCATGGAGTGGAGGAGTCCACTCATGCAGAACCAAACATTAGACAAGGCAGAAAGCTTACCACAGAAGCTGTGAGACTAAAGCTTGATGCGGCACAGAATGTAGGAGTCCCTACATCATAGCATAGAAAGAGACAGTCACCTAACCGATATACTGGATACATGGCTCTTATGAGCAAGTGTATTGTGATAGAGCCATATTTTTTTGAAGAAGCAGCGAAGTAGCCCACATGGGTAGATGCCATGGTGGAGGAGTATGACTCCATTGTCAGAAACAGTGCTTGGGAGATTGTTCCAAGGCCGGTGGGAAAATCAGTTGTAGGATCAAGATGGGTCTACAAGGTAAATCAAGCTACTGATGTGAGTGTCAAGAAGTATAAGGAAATATTTGTTGCCTGGGGCTTCTCTCAGATTGAGGGGATTGACTATGAAGAAACCTTTGCACCTGCCACACGGTATTCTTCCATACAGACCATCCTTGCTCTCTCAGCACAGATGGGTTGGCACATTCATCAGATGGATGTGAAGACTGCGTTCATTAATGGGATCATTGAGGAAGAGGTGTACATTGAGAAGCCTGAAGGATTTGATATCTTTAGCAGTGAGTCGCATGTGTGCAGGCTCAAAAGAGCGCTGTATGGGCTGAAACAAGCACCCCATGCTTGGTACACTCAGATCAAAAACTATTTCACTGGACTTGGCTTCACCAAGAGTGAGGCGGATGCAAACCTGTACCAGATTGTGGTTGAGGGTAAGCTTTTAATCATTGTACTTTATGTTGATGATTTGATACTAACAGGTGATGAGCAGTTGATACACTCATGCAAGGCTAATCTTACAAAGGAGTTTGAGATGAAGGATTTAGGCCTCCTTCATTATTTCCTTGGATTGGTAATATGGC
The DNA here is from genome assembly GCA_034641835.2 of Pinus albicaulis. Taxonomy (NCBI): domain Eukaryota; kingdom Viridiplantae; phylum Streptophyta; class Pinopsida; order Pinales; family Pinaceae; genus Pinus; species Pinus albicaulis. The sequence goes on along the minus strand of CM076581.1, from coordinate 205,920,305 downwards.
AGCGGGAAGGTGAACTGTTTGTGTCTCAAGGCAAGTATGCCCAGGAGATACTGGAGAAGTTTCACATGCAAGGCTGCAAGCCTATCGACACTCCTCTTCTAGGAAATTGGAAGAAAGAGGATGCTACATCAGCAGAGGTAGTGGATGCCACTATTTATCGACAGTTGGTGGATTTTCTCATGTATTTAGTCAATACAAGACCGGAAATATGCTATGCAGTGAACCAGCTTTCACAAGCGATAGTTAAGCCTACCAAGCTCTTTTGGAAGGCGGGCAAGCATGTCCTGAGATATCTCAGGGGCACATTTCAGTATGGTTTATGGTACAAACAGATGGATGAGGTGAAGTTTCATGGCTTCACAGATGCAGATTAGGCAGGAAGCCCAACAGACAAAAAGAGCACATCAGGAAGGATTTTCAATATCAGATCTACGGCAGTTTGTTGGTACAGCGGGAAACAATGATCCATGGCACTTAGTTCAACGGAAGCAGAATACATGGCAGCAAGTTTAGCTGCATGTGAGGCTATCTGGATGAGGAAGATTCTGGTTGGTTTGTTCGGTTCACATTTAGATCCCACGGTGATTCATTGTGATAATCAGAGTTGCATTAAACTCTCAGTTAATCCTGTGTTTCATGATAGATCTAAACATATTGATATCTGGTATCATCATATTAGAGATTGTGTGCAGCGGAAGATCATGTTGCTTCAGTACATTCCTATGGAGGATCAGGATGCAGATATTCTGACGAAGGCGCTCACTAGGAGCAAATTCGAATACCATAGAGGCAGGATCGGGGTGAAGGATAATCCCTATCTTTTTGAGAGGGAGTGTTGAGATTCAACAAGATGATGAGCTTAGTGAAAAGAGTCGCCTTCACTAAGTGGGCCCGCAGGCTATTTTTGGCGCAAGTCTATTTTTAGACATGATGATCATATTTCAGAAGTTGCGGGATGCTATTTGTGGATGGTTGATCAAGTTGGAAAAATAGATGAAATTCTATTTTTAGAATATTGGGCGAAGTCTATTTATAGATCGTCAATCTAAAAATAGATGCATGTCGATTATTATTAGCTCTTAATAATAATTAGACTCTAAACAACAACTTATTCTCTTGGAGCACTTCAGTTCAATGCACAAATGTGGCACATCAGCTGACAGAAGGAATTACGCAATTCCTAAGGGTTTACTGGAGCTAATGCATGGAGGACTCAGTTAGAACTCAAGTGGCAGAGTTATGACACAGTTGGAAGAAGTAGTTATGGAGTTGTATTCAGTTTAACTCGGTTAGACTCAGTTGAGCTAGTTGTATCTAGTCTAACTGATTGATACACTAGTGAGAGTGGAGTGAATTAATTAGTTAATTAATTCACAAATAATAACTCATTAATCAACTGAACAATACAGCATTTAACTATAGTGCATGGCATTTTTAGTGGAGACCAGTGGAGAGATAGGTGAAAGGGCAAGATAGACTATCTGTTGTGACTGTAGTGATGCATTGATTGCATCACACACTCAGTGGAGATGCCAATGAGGATTTTTCAGTCAAGGATGGAGTAATTCGAATTCATTCAGTTCTATTCTTCAGCAGAGATTGCACAATGGAGGCAGGCTAGCAGGTGGCATATATCGGTGCATGGATTTGCAAGATTAGGCCTGATTAGTGTATGACGATTGTATTGTACTGAGAGCTTGTGATAAGCTTTGTATGCTTGTATGAGATTGTCATATGATCTCCATGTTACATAATATATCGCTGGGGTTTTCAGCTTCAGGCTTTCTCGGTTAAAAACAGTGTTATGTGCGATTGAATTTTTGTTTATGCTTCACATGTGTGTGCAATTAATTTTTCCGCAAAATATTAACAAGTGGAATAGATTCAGTATCTTGCATAAAGTTAAATAGTGTGAGATCAGGTGGATCTTGGACATATGCATGCTTAGTGCATACAATTTCTACAATACTATCAATAGGAAAAAGGGTTTTCCTATGAAGCGATCTATGCATCTTCGTCATGAAAATCGAATCTCAACTCTAAGGAGTCATCCTAAGATAAAAGGTCATCATAGTAACTTAGATGTTCCAAAACCATCAATCACTTAATTATATTTCTCTAAATATCAACAATTGGACAGCAATCACAATATGGTAACGCTTGGGGGGAATGTGTATCCATATCATAGTATTACTGTATATACAAAAAATTATCCAAATGATATAATAATATTTCACAAGTAATGCAACTGCTACATGAATTACTCACAATCCTTAATGATATACTCCATGTTCTTCCACAATACTAATCAAGTGTCTAAAGAAGCCATCATCACCTAGTCACCATATTGGTAACACCTGGGGGAAATGTGTTAGAATTATAGATACAATAGCTTATACAGAGGATATAAAAATCTGTTATAAGTAATGCAATTGCTACATCAACTACTCACCATATAGGTAACATCTCTGGGAAATGTGTTAGAACTGTATACATAGTAGCTTATACAAAGGATATGAAAATATGTTATAAGCAATGCAACTGCTACATGAACTACTCACAGTCCTTAATTATATAATCAAAGTTCTTCTACAATACTAATCAAGTGTCTAAAGAAGCCATCATCACTTCCAAAATCACATATTTAAACATACAAGTTGTAAGAAATGAATTTGTTTCATAAATTTTAATAGAATCACGTGCTCAGATCTAAGATATAGTTCTTAAACTCTGAAGCCTCTTCTTGATTGAAAACATACTAAATCGATAAGATATAGCTAAAGAGAAATAATTTAAAAACTTCTTGGCACAATTTTTACATAATAATTTGATGCACAACTTGTATAGCAATAAATATCATCTTGCAACACGTCCAAATAAAAAAACTGAAGTAAATACTATAATTTGGTTTTCAATACATTTATGTAATTAAAATAGAGCTAGGAACTTTTGAAGACTACTTCATTGAAAATTAGAAGCATCTTCATGCCTGTTTTTCCAAGCTGGTTGTGAATACCTCTCTAGATCCTTATAGCGTTAGATATATTTTGTGAGCTAATGTGATGGTTTTTTTGTCACAATGATTTAAAAATCAGTTATCATATCATTTTGGCAAAAAAAAATTTGAACTTAAAAAAATTTCTTGGATGTACATTCAGAAGACATTTCTTGGAGGTATGTACGTGTTTTGAGTTAAAGTAAATCTTTTGAGCTTCGTTTCATTTTTATAAGATATTTTTCTCTCGATTTTTTGTTGAAGTAAATCTTTTGAGCTTCGTTCCATGTATTTTTTGCAAAAAATTTACACTGAATTTTTTTAAATTAAATCTTTTATGATATTTTTTGTAATTGAGTTATTGTCTAATTTTTTGAAGGAAATTTTTTGAACTTCATACCCTATTATCATGGGAAATCGAAGAACTTGTGCGAGAAAATATGATCGAAAAAGAGACCCTGAGGCACGTAGAGAAGAAACGAGACAATCTCGCAAAATAAAGTTAGAAGCCCTCTCAAATATTGAAGAGGAAAATCAACCTCAAGCAGAAATTGAAGCAGGTATGTAAATGTAAATATTATGATCTATTGATATATTTAAAATTTTCCTAATGTAAAATGTGAAGCTTGATTTTTATTTGATGAACTAATTCAAAAAATATTTTGTTTAATGTCAACAGACAGAGATATTCCTCAAAATATTGAAGAATAAAATCAACCTCAAGCAGAAATTGAAGGAGCTATGTAAATGTTAATATTATGATCTATTGATATATTTAAAAATTTTCTAATGTAAAATGTGAAGCTTAATTTTTATTTGATGAACTAGTTTGAAAAATATTTTGTTTAATGTAAACAGATAGAGATATTCCTCAAAATATTGAAGAAGAAAATCAACCTCAAGAAGAAATTGAAGCAGGTATGTAAATGTTAATATTATGATCTATTGATATATTTAAAATTTTTCTAATGTAAAATGTGAAGCTTAATTTTTATTTGATGAACTAGTTTGAAAAATATTTTGTTTAATGTAAACAGACAGAGATATTGCTCAAAATATTGAAGAAGAAAATCAACCTCAAGCAGAAATTGAAGCAGGTATGTAAATGTAAATATTATGATCTATTGATCTATTGAAAAATATTTGAAATTTTAGATATATTTATTAATTTAGTTATTTATTGAATATGTACTATTTTTTCGAATATGTACAGATGAAATAACTATCGATAATGAGATGTTAGAAAATGTTGACACTTACACATATGGAGATAAAAACCTGACCATGTTATACGATATCTTGTTAACTGCATTTTTGAAAAATATTTCTTAAATGAGCGGGTGACAGTTCAGGCTCAAATGTTGAAAAGTCTCCTATCATTAAGGAAATTAAAAGAAGCTACGACACTATTGGGTATTCGAAAATCAACCAAAGATAAAAAAAATGAAGGAAGAGATGGTAAAAAATATGAGTAGTGCTATAAAGTAAATTAAGAGATCTAGAGAGAAAGATGTTTCAATTGTATGTAGAGGAATATAGATGGCAATGGTTTCCTCAAGTACTCAAGAGAATCATTTGGTAACATCTATGGCACGAGCACTGGGAACCTCGCGAAAAAATTTGCACAAACATCAGAAATTTCGGTTGCAAATAGATGTAAATGATGAACTCGCTTGTTGGAGAGCTATTTGTAGGCAACCATACAAAGATAGACTTGGAGAAAATGTTAAAAAAATAATATATGAATATTGGAAGAACAATTCGCGTGTTTCACCAACTGCAAGGAATGTGATGTGAAGAAGAATAGCACGAAATCAGTACGAAGAACATGAAAAAAATCTCTTGGAAACCACTCAGATAGAGTTATTCAACAAGTTCAAAGAAGAGAATCGTCAAATTCATGTTTCACTCAGTGCTTTTGTTCAACAAAAACCATGGTATGTAAAACCTATCACCATACGCGACACTTGTTGTTGCCGTTATCATGTGGAATTTGAGTTATATTATGACACATTACTTGATTTCGTTAGAACATTATGGAAGGATTCACCTCCTCCTTCCACTATCTGTGATTTCATATCTCAAATTCTATGTGAAAGAGAAAGCGATGAACTATTTTACAAAAAGAAATGTGTTGGTGGTAAAAAATGCGATGATTGTGGACATTTGACTAAATTTCAAAACAAATATCGTATTGATATAAATGATCAATCATTTTCCAACATGAAAGTGAAATGGAAGAGATATGAATATAGTGATACATCGATTCAAGGTGCAAATAGTGTTAAAAGAATTGAATTACTAGAAGACGAAATTTTTCTGATAGACTTTTTGAGAAAGTTTGAGGCAGAAATTTACAAATATACCAAGAATTCCCATAGAGCTCGATGGCAAGACTTGCAATTCAAAAAATCTCGTGAATTTTTTCCACCAGGGACCATTTTGTCAGTGACTGATTTTGCAGAAAACTACACTTTTGTTCCACAAAAAGAAATTCAGAGTGAATACTATCATTCTGACCAAGTCTCCATGCTCGTCCATATTCTATATAGACATGCTGAACAAAATTTCGATCATATAGAAAGTACGAGTGAAAATCGACATATCATTAAAGAATATCACTTTTATATCAGTGACGATCGTACACATGATACATGTTTTGTACAACATTGTTTTGGAAAAATTTATGAATCATTGAAAAATCGTGGAATAACATTCAATGAACATTGGATATGGTCAGACGGATGTGTAGGTCAATTCAAATCTGCATGATCATTCTTTTGGTTGTGTTGTCTTCATAAGAAGACCTGCATTAAACATTATTGGAATTTCTTTGAAACTGGTCATGGAAAAGGAGAACATGACGGTGCAGGAGCATGCATAAAATGAGTACTTCAAAGATATCAAATGAACCACTCTGCAAGCCGACTTGTGAACGCTGAAGAAGTTGTTCAATGGTGCATCACTGCTCTAAGCCATGAGAGTAACCCATCAAGAGAAGTGCGAAGGTACATTCAATTTAATTTATATTGGAAATCTAATTTTAAACATTGTACATTTATCATGCAATGATTATCTTTGATTGTATTTTGATATCATATTTACAAATTCTTCTTCTAATTTTCCATATAGAGGTTTTTCTGGCATATTGGAATCGAAGACGTAGATAGATCAATTGGAAATGACATTGAAACAATAAAAGGGACTCGAAAATTGCATTCAATTCAAACAAAGTCGTCCAGAAATGTGTTTGCATTGGATAAAAGAGAATATTCTTGTTTTTGGGATGTTTGCATAGACAACACAAAATCCAATGACGTTTGTGAAAACAAAATGTATGTGAACGATTGGAAACATACAGAGCTAAATACAAAGGGAAAAATGTCTGTTGCAATGTTTGAAGAAATGCAATAAGAGGAAACTACAATATCATCCGATGGTGATCGAGTTTCTGATCTTGTTAGAGAAGGTAACATTTGAATTACTTTCTAATGATTTAAAGATCTAGAAATAAATTTAAATATGAATAATTTTGTTAAATTCATTTTATTGTGCAAGAGATGTTTTTGTTGTAATTGCACCTATTGACAATGATGAAAATGTGAAGTATTATTTGATGCGTTGCACTGAACGAAAAATGAAATTATTACAGAACTATGAAGATCACGGATTTCAGTATGACAGAGGGTTTATTATATTGAAAGGTTATTTTTTCAGACAAACTCATAAAAGTGGAGACTTTGTTTACTTTGAAGACTATGAACCTGATTCCATAAGTTGTCAATATAGTCACTTGGTGTGTGCAACGCGCATAAAGTTGATAGAAGTTCAATCAAAGAAAAAATCAAAAATTAAGAGATGGAAAATTTCAAAATCCGATCATGAACGGATTATTGAGGATGGAATTCCATTAGAATTTTTTTGAGTGAATTGTCCAACAATTTATTATCTTTGGATTAAATATGTTTTAGAACTTCCAATACTCAACTAAAAATTGAGCTTATTATGTTATTTGTGCAAGTGTTTGCACATGTACAAATTGTTTGGGTACAAGCATGTGCTCTAGTATCAACTGAAAGTAGTTTTTCTATACATGTGCATTGATGAAAAATGTTATATGTATTGGATATATATATATATATATATATATATATATATATATAGAATGAAATTAATTGTTCTAGTTTTACTAATGAAAAATTATTTACGTATTCAATATATATGTTCTAGAATGCAATTAACTGGAACTAGTTTTTCTATGTGCATTAATGAAAAACTTGTTGGATTTTCTGGTAAAAAGTATGGACACAATGTAAATAAATCATCTGCAGTATAGTTTTGTACGAAAATTCCTTTCAAACAAGAGACTCGAAGCACTTCTCCGACTTTTGGTGGGATTTGACCCACATCTCTAATCCTGATTGAAAATCTAGTACAAAATATGCTTGTCCAATGGTCGGATATGTTCAATGTGCATTGATGAAAAATGTTACTTGTCTTGGATTGAAATGTAAATTGAAACCATCTAGATTGAAACTCAACTCCCTTGTTACATTTCTTGTAACAAAACAAGGGATTTGATTTCATTGTATATGTTGATTTCTGATTTGATATAATTGCATGTATGATTACAAGTATAGTTTATGTAGCATCCATAGTTTATAGCCCCAAATTTTCACCCCTATTTTTTCTTCTAAATATGTTAAATTATTTTATGCAAAAAAATTTCAATATAAAAATTCCTATTAATTACATATAATCAAGAAATTATATACTAACATTAACAATAATATGAATTTACATGTGACCAAGAATTTATAATCTAAAAATTTTACAATAACGTTTTGAGATTATACATGAATCCCATATTTAAACTATATCCATTGAAGGTAGAATCATGTTTAAGTTATTCAATCAATTTAAAGTATCATTCACCCTAGGGAGTGTAAAATATTCAATGTAGGTTGGTGACGATGCTCACTCCTAGCTTGAAGCAGCTCCAATGACCAATTCTAGAATGAATTCCAATGCACTAGACCAAAGTTGGTGACCTACTTGGTTTTTCACCCAAGAAATTCCAAGGTACTCTTCTTACCTTTGGCCCACAAAGCTAAAATGGAGTTATAGGAAGGTGAAGATAATTTTTTTCAGTGAAGATAAACCTAGAAAGCTCTTCGTCCCCTTAATAATAATGTGTTTAATTTAGTCTCTTAGGTGAGGATTAGGTGTGAATCTTGTTTTCACATACAAAAATAATTAATAGTTTAATTCCATAAATTTGATTATTCACCAAAATACATGTCATATCCACTATTTGTCTCTCCTACAAATTCCCATTATTTTATTAAAATATGATTTTATCTCACCCAACTATCACATGTTCCTAAATTTACTCCTAATTGTTCCCTATGCCCTAAATCTACTCCTAATTGTTCCCTATGCTGCTTTTCCCTTACTTATTTTTAAAAAGTTATCTTCCTAGATCCATCATAACTATGGATCTATCAAGCGCCGAGAGGGATCAAATATCTAGAGGTGCAAACCTCTTTTTTGAGTGCAAAACTTGAGGAAAGGTTTGCACCTCGAGAAATTTGATCCCTCTCGGCGCTTGATAGATCCGTAGTTAAGATGGATCTAAGTTGGTTTCAGTCATGTGCAACCAAGGAAAAACTATCGATAATATGAGGAACATATGATTAATTTTATCAATAATATGTAAATACATCTAATATTAATATAACCATTTTAAATATGCTAAATATGTTTGAGATTTATCAAGTCATTTTAATTTTAAATTTTCTTAGTTACCTCAATTTGTTGACATGATAAATATTGTAGAATAACTTTAATAATGGAAAATGATCAAACAAAATTTTTGAATGCAAAGTGACAATGTAATAATATTGAATGATAGAATGTGAATAATTAGAATGTAATCAATTACAAATAGCATTTATTGTGATCAATCTTAAACTATTTTCTTCTTCTATTCTTATTGTCACCCTTATTATTTTTGTCATCTTTCCGTATCGATTATATTAAAAAGAAAGTAAAAATAATAAATCATAAACCATTTAAATATTTAGCTTGAACTCTTGTAGTAAACACCATACCTCAAGTCTCTCTTGCTCTCCAATATTATTAGGTTTAATTATTATAACACAAAAATCGTTCTACATTGTCGATAATTTTTTGCGCTTACACTGAAATCAATGAACACTATTAATCCAATGACTTTACAAGTAATGTACCATCATACATGCAATTATATCAAATCAGAAATCAACATATACAATGAAATCAATGGGGATTGTCTTGTTACAAGTAACATTTCAATTTACCACATGTGCAAATGTAGATTGAAACCATCAAAAAATTTAAGTTGTAGATTGAAACCATCCAAAAATTTAAGTTTTAAAACCCTTTTGATTATATATTGTGCAACATTAAAACATTAAACATTAAACTATCCAAAAAAAACATTTAACATTAAATATCACATGCCAAATGTAGTTCAGATGACAACATTAGTTCACATTCACATGCCAAAAGTACTAAAACCATCCAAAAATTAAATAAAACAAATTATATAATAACAATGTAATAAAATATGTCCAAAAATTGTAAATCTCACAAGCATCAAACTGTATCAAGTTTAACAAATTTTAAAACCATCTAAATTTTGAAATCAAATCTATTGTAAATCATGTCCATCAAATGGAGGATCTAGTGTCTGGGTCTCAGTCCGCGCCCTATCCTGTGAATAGGAAACCTACATACACAATGCACATGTACTTGAACATTAAAATTTGAAGTTTTAAAAATGAATGAGAATATATATATCTAGAACTTCATGTAAAAAACAAAATATAACAAAAAAATCATGCAATACCTCATAAGGTTCCCTCTCCATTTGATGAACAGGTTCTCCCATAGGAACATTTGCAGTGGTAAACTATACAATATAC